>ML281569.1:54324-79732 GCA_005239495.1 Nicotiana undulata
GGGGGGGGGGGGCGATAATTTCATCCAGGCTGACTGAGCCCGTGTTTATCAGCCGCACACCACAGAATCCCATGAAGGACACCACTGCCGTCCCCTGGAACTACAATAAAATAGTGGTGACGTACAAGGGAAAGGAAATCACGGGGGAAGTGAATGAAACAAACCCGTCTGAAAAGTACCTCAACTTGAAAGAATTAAACAAGAACAAACAGAAGCGTTTTCCGCTTAAAAAGCCAGTCAGTGCTGAAGAGGTAGAGGAATTCTTCCGTAAGATGAAAACCTCGGATTACGCCGTGATTGATCAACTCAGAAAGTCCCTCTCTCAGGTCTCACTTTTTTCCCTGCTGATAAGCTCAAATGAGCATCAGAAAGTGCTGCTAAAGACGCTTGATGAGGCATATGTTCCGACTGAGACCACGGTTGAGCAACTAGAAAGAATGGCATAACGATTATTTGAAGTCAACCGGATCCCATCAAGCCGAAATGACTTGCCTCCGGAAGGGGATTCTCATAACAAAGCTCTCCACTTGACCATTAAATGTGAAGGGTACTACGTGAAAAGAGTTATGGTGGATGACGGATCTGGGGTTGGAATCTGCCCTCTCTCGACCTTACAAAGAATGGAAATTGGGACTGAGAGGATTAGACCCAACAATGTTTGCGTACGTGCTTTTGACGGCATCAAGAGGGATACGATAGGGGAGATTGATTTGGTCCTAACCATCGGCCCTGTGGATTTTGAAGTGACATTTCAGGTCTTAGATATGGACACCTCCTACAATTATCTCCCGGGAAGGCCTTGGATCCATGGCACAGGATCCGTACCCTCTACTCTCCATCAAATGGTTAAGTTTGAACACGAAGACCAAGAAATCGTGGTCCACGGGGAAGATGAGCGAGCACATAGTCTACCATGCTTGGAGGCTAAGGAAGGTAGCGAGCACATAGTCTACCAAGCTTTTGAGATCGTGGTTGCAGACCACCGTGAGGAAGGAACCCCGTGTCCTCAACCCTTTTTATCAAACACATCAATCATGGTTGCCAGCGACATGATCAAACATGGGTACAAGACTGGGAAAGGGCTCGGGGTATCTTTGCAAGGCATTACAGAACCTATCACTTTGACTGCCAGCGAGAAGTTCTTCGGCGTAAGTTTCAAAGCCACAGAGGCCGATGTAAAATGGGTAATGGATGGGTCCTTCCTCATCCGGTCCCGCATATTGCCAAGACGTTTGTTAAGCCAAGGTACATAGAAGAAGAAGAAGAGGCCATCACGACCGAAGAAATTTAAGATATCTGCAGGGCAATGAGACAAATGTTGTATGAGGCTTACATGGTCCAACCGGGTGAAGGTTCCAGCACTGCTGAGGTGCAATATATGGGGCCCGATTCCAAGCTTCAAAATTGGAAGGATACTCCGTTCCTAGTCAGGCGGGAATCCCGGTAGTTTAGTCTTGCTATCTTTTCTGCATTCTGAGTTATTTCAGGGTGTAACTCGAATGCTTTTAGTTTATTGTCTTTTAAATTCTGATGTAAACCCTCATATCTTCAAATTCAATGAAATGAAATCAATATTTCATCGTCTATAAATCTCTTTCTTTATTGTTTATGAGTTTTTGTTTCTTTTTAACTCTCTTTTCAGTTCTAATAATGGAGACTTAAATAAGATGACATGCTTGCAGACTTCATGGCCAGATCTTAATACGCTGTCTAACTATGAAATAATAAATCAAGAACCGGAATATAATGAAGATGAGGTTTTTAGGGAAATAAACCGAGAACTGGAACAATTTGAGAATAAGCCTAAGCTAAACTTAAATGAAACCGAGCAGTTTAATTTGGGTAGTTCGAAAGAGGTCCAGGAAACCATGATAAGCATTCACGCTGATGAAATAACTAGGGATGCATTGATCCAACTTTTGTTCGAATTCAAAGATGTGTTTTCCTGGTTCTATGATGATATGCTAGGATTGAGTGTTGACCTAGTGGTGCACAAATTGCCAACTTATCCCGGTTATCCACATGTCCAACAAAAATAGATAAACTTTAAAACGGACATCAGTGACAAGATCAAAGAAGAAGTCACCAAGCAGTTGAAAGTTGGTGTAATCCGAGTGGTCCGATACACCACATGGTTGGCTAATGTGGTCCCAGTACCTAAGAAAGATGGAAAAACCCGAGTGTAAGTTGATTATCGGGATCTGAACAAAGCAAGCCCCAAGGATAACTTTCCATTACCAAACATCCAGCTCCTTGTTGACAATTGTGCCAAACATGAGATACAGTCTTTCGTGGATTGTTACACTGGGTATCATCAGGTTCTGATGGATGAAGAAGACGCAGAAAAAACAGCTTTCACCACACCTTCGGGTACTTATTGTTACCGGGTTATGCCATTTGGTTTGAAGAACGCCGGTGCAACTTACATGAAGGCTATGACTGCCATATTTCATGACATGATGCACCAGGAAATCGAGGTATATGATGTGATCATTAAATCCCGAACACATGACGACCATGTGCAACATCTGAGAAAGTTCTTTGAACGTCTGCGTAAGTATGACTTGAAGTTAAATCCAGCTAAATGCGCATTCGGAGTCCCATCTGGGAAGCTTTTGGGATTTATAGCTAGTCAGATGGGCATCGAACTGGATCCAACAAAGATAAAGTCTATTCGGGATTTGCCCCCTCCAAGAACCAAGAAAGAGGTCATGAGCCTGCTGGGCTGATTGAATTACATCAGTAGGTTCATCGCTCAGTTGACATCCACGTGTGAGCCCATATTTAAGATATTGAAGAAAGATGCGGCGATTAGATGGATAGATGAGTGTCAAGAATCTTTCGACAAAATCAAAGAATATCTGTTAAAGTCGCCAGTGTTGGTCCCACCCGAACCTAGAAGGTCTTTGTTCTTGTACTTGACAGTGTTGGTAAATTCTTTCGGATGTGTTCTCGGACAACATGATGTGACCGGGAAGAATGAACAAGCCATATACTATTTGAGCAAGAAGTTCACAATTTATGAAGCCAAGTACACTTTGTTGGAAAGAACTTGTTGCGCCCTAACCTGGGTCACTTAGAAGCTCGGGCGACTCTGCTAGGGATTGGGTTTCATATCTCACCCAGGGCGCCTTGGCTTTCCAGATCTTTCCATGGCGATTGGTCGCGTGGGATCCAACATTTTTTACTTTATTTTGCCTTTGTAGGTCTTTCGCTTGCTTTTCTTTTGGATTTCTGGAGCATCGGGGAAATTTTGGCTTCTCAAATTCCATTGCAACGACTAGTTGCATGGGACTTAACCTTTCCAATTTTATTTCACTTTCCTTGGCCTTTCATTTTAGCTTTTCTTCCAATTTTGATTTTAAAGCATTTGGGGATCTTGGTTTTTCAAAACCTTGCCGAGGCGGTTATCTAGACGGAATTCAACCTTTTCACCTTCATTTGCCTTCATGGCACTTTAATTTGGTTTTCTCTTTCCAAGAGTTTGGAGTTTGAAGCATCGACCCCTTTGGTCAGTCGAGATCGACTCGATGCCCCTAACGAGGCATATTAGCCCGTGTCAAATGAGAGCGCTGTAAATCAGTTTTGCCATCCTTTCTTTGTCTTACTTTAGGAATAGAGTTAGATTGAAAGGGATTGAAAAAAAATAACAAAGGAACAGAGACAATGAATTTTGACAAGAAATATTCTTTTCGGGGAAAGGAAAGAAGGACTAATTATGAGTATATGCGGCCTTTAATGAACATGACATGCTTCTTGGACTGGACGCTCGATCTGCGCAAACCGTCTAACTCTCAGAAATTCATCACTACTATTACCTCGAGATTGAGAAACCTTGCTCCGGACTGTGTCCATGTCAGTGACCCATTATCCTTTTCGATCAGTGGTGCCCTTTGCGGGTTTTCACCAACTAACCTCTCTCATTTCTCTTCTCACCATCGCCTTGTAGTGCTCTTTGCGAGTTTTCGCTAACAAGACTCTCTCATTTTTAATGTCTCTGGTTACCGTCGCCTCATGGTGCCCGTGTGGGTTTTCACCGATAAGACTCTCTCATTTGGTTGTATCAGATCCAAATAACGGTATCCTCCAATTTTGGACATCTTTGCCGATTGATTGGAAGGACTTGAACAGGATTTTGGTGAAAAGAATTTGTATTGAATTACAACTTTGGAACCTTTTAGGCGAAAACATCGCCGGACTATCATAACATTTGCCCCAGCTTAAACTTTTGGGGAAATATGAAATTTTATTTTAGTATGACTGAACCCCAGAGAGAGGTTACCTACGTATCCTTTCGGAATCAAGTCGAACGTAGTTCAGGGAAACATTTTTATTTTTGATTGATTTTTTTTTGATTGATTTTTTTTTCTTTTTATTTTATTTTTATTTTGGTTCCAAGGATGGTGATGAAAGAAAGATAGATGGCTCAAAAGGGTTTACAAGAATTGATAGTGTTTGGGGTAGCGATAATGAAAGCCTTCTTCATTTCAATCGGGGAGCGTTAACATCACGAAAAGGTCAAACATAATACCTTTTGATTGCATCTGCATTGACAGCCGTTATGGTGTCATTTCCTTCGATGTCCCCTAAGTATAATGCCCTTTTCGGTAGCAATTTCCTTATGATGTATGAACCTTTCCAATTTGGGGTGAATTTTCCTTTCGCCTCTTCATGGTGCGGGAGGATACGTCTTAGGACAACTTGCCCCACTTCGAAGTTCCTAGGCCGCACTTTCTTGTTATAGGCGCGGGCCATTCTTTGTTGGTACAACTGCTCGTGACAAACTGCGACCATTATTTTCTCATCAATCAGATTTAACTATTCCAATCGGGTTTTGACCCATTCATCATCCTCAATTTCAGCTTCAATAATGATCCGAAGAGAGGAAATTTCAACTTCTGCAGGTATTACGGCTTCAGTGCCGTAAACCAATAAATAAAGCGTAGCTCCAACTGATGCGCGCACAGTCGTGCGATATCCCAATAATGCGAAAGGCAACTTCTCGTTCCATTGTCTAGAACTTTGGATCATTTTTCTGAGAATTTTCTTGATGTTTTTATTTTCTTCTTCAACGGTGTCATTGGCTTTGGTCCGGTAAGAGGTGGAATTACGGTGTGTAATTTTAAACTGTTCACATACCTCCTTCATCAAGTGACTATTTAGATTTGCAGCATCATCAGTAATGATAGTTTTTGGAATACCAAAATGACAGATAATGTTGGAATTCACAAAGTCCATCACTGCTTTCTTGGTGACGGCTTTGAATGTGACTAATTTGACCCATTTTGTGAAATAGTCGATAGCAACCAAGATAAATCTGTGTCCGTTTGAAGCTCTTGGCTCGATTGGCCCAATGACATCCATTCCCAGGCAACGAACGTCCAAGGTGCTTACATGGGATGTAACTCTAAGGGTGGCGCATGATTCAGGTCGCCATGTATTTGACACTGATGGCACTTTCGAACAAAACTGAAACATTCTTTCTCCATGGTCATCCAGTAATATCCTGCCTGCAGGATTTTCTTTGCGAGGACGTATCCGTTCATATGGGGACCGCATACTCCTGAATGCACTTTGTTCATAATCTTTTCAGCTTCTTTGGCATCTACACACCTTAACAGATTCAAATCTGGAGTTCTTTTGTACAACACTTCTCCGCTTAGGAAGAAACTGCTGGCGAGCCTTCTAATGGTTCTCTTTTGGTCTCCGTTGGCCTGCTCCGGTATTTTTTTTTTCAAGAACCTTTTGATATCATGATACCATGGTTGGACATCGGGCGCTACTTCAACCGTGTTACAATAACCATGTCTTTCTCGGATTTGAATCTCCAAAGGGTCAATATGGACACTGCCCGAATATGGCAACATTGCAGCTAAGGTAGCCAATGCATCAACTAACTCATTGTGAAATTGAGGAATATACCTGAATTCAACGGATTTGAATCGCTTGCTAAGATCTTCCACATGTTGCCTATATGGAAGAAGCTTGATGTCTCGAGTTTCCCATTCCCGTTGTGCTTGCTTAATGATCACATCGGAGTCTCCCATGATTAACAACTCCTTTACATCCATGTCAATTGCCATGTTCATGCTAGTATGCAAGCTTCATATTCAGACGGGCGGTGGCTGGATAGTGTTGTCTCGTGGGTGAAATCAAAATTGCCCCAATTCCAACACCTTTTGCATTTACAGCTCCGTCAAAATATATTTTCCAAGTATTGGTGTCTTCTAGAGTTACCTCAACTGAATTTACTTCCTCGTCCGAGAAATAAGTACTCAAGGGTTGATATTCATCATCAACAGGATTTTCAGCTAGGTGATCCGCCAAGGCTTGAGCTTTCATTGCCGTGCGGGTGACATAGACTATGTCAAGCTCGGTGAGATAGATGGGCATCGGCTTTTGGAATATATATTTCAAAGAATCCAGCCTGGTGATGAGATAGGTGGTATAAGCCTGGTGATGATTCAAACTCAAACTAGTATAGGCCCCCAATCCCTAGCTACACCTTTTCCAACATAGGGTCCCACTCCCTAGTTGACACTAGCATAACCTGGTGATCTTTTCCTGAAAACAACATAACATGTTGATCTTTTCCAGACGCCAACATAACCTGGTGATCTTTTTCCTGACAACAACATAACCTGTAAATCTTTTCCAGACGCCAACATAACCTGGTGATCTTTTCCTGACAACAACATAACCTGTTGATCTTTTCCCGACGCTAGCATAACCTGGTAATTTTTTTCTTGACAACATCATAACCTGTTGATATTTTCCTGACGCCAGCATAACCCGGTGATCTTTTTCCTGACAACAGCATAACCTGTTGATCTTTTCCTGACGCCAACATAACCTGGTGATCATTTTCCTGACAGCAGCATAACCTGTTGATCTTTTCCTGACGCTAACATAACCTGGTGATCTTTTCCTGACGACAGCATAACCTGTCGATCTTTTCCAACATAGGGTCTCCAATCCCTAGTTGATTTTACTTTTAGACATAGCGTATCCACCCCTAGTCTACATTCAATCCCGGTACACCATTCCCGACCTTTCATTGTTTTCAATAATAATGTAGTATAGATTTTATTACAATAACTCACAAAATTTTCCTAGTGAAAACTGGGGCAGAAAATTTCGTTCGCTTGTTCTTCATTTTGCGCAGATTAAAATTTAGGACAATGGATTCGAGACGACCAAAAGAAGAAGTTTCGATCCAGAATAAAAGAAAAGAAGAAAAAGAGAAGGCCAAACCCGATGTATGGAAGTGGAAAAGACGTGGACTGCTCAGGATGAGATTAGAGTCATCCGTTCCGCCTTGATTCAGAAGACGAGAAGATGAAACTAGCATCTGCAGCTAACAAGTGTCAAGATCCAGGTCAGAGTCAGCAAAAGCCAAGACTCAAGACCAAGCCTTAGAGTATACATATAGGGATCTTGTAACTAGTAGCTGATAGGCTTAGTTAATCTTTTTCATTTTGCTACTTTGGTGTAATAAGGAGCTCAGCAACGATAACAGCAACAACAGCCGCAGTGAAATCACAGTTGTCCGGTAGTCCTAGCTACCAAAACTCCCAGAACTACACTGGCCTAATTCCTTTATAGCCAAGTATATGTAGGCAACCTTTGAAGCAAGGTTCGGTCAAGTTTTTTCAAAGAACTTCGCATGGAGTATTTGAACGGGTAAAAGTTGTTCATAAATGCTCACTTTGTCTTTCCCCGAAAATTCTTCGTATTTACGAGCAAAGAAGGACAGCTGTGAGCATGTAATTTTTCACCTATTAAAATACACCTACAAAATTTGATAAATAAATTGATTTTATAGGTTTTGTGTGTATTTGTGAATTATTTGCATTTATGATCATAAATATATTTTTTCTAAAATTTATAAAATAACAAAAATATTTTAAAACTTTTATTATCTTGCATAATTAAGTTTTACCGTTTAATGTAATACTTAGTTGAAATATTTAATATTTTAGGAAGAAATTGCGAAAATTGTTCTTTAGGGTATTAATTAATAATTCTACTTTTAAAATTGACCAATTAGATTAAAATTAAATTAAATTGTGTTAAAATTAATTAATATATGTTAGAATTTAATTAGAATTGATTTAATTGGTTTTAATTAGCCTAAATTTGCTAAAAAGGACAAAAAATCGGATTGGGCCACTTTTAAAATCAGGCCCAAACCTCCTTTCTTCCTAATACACAAATACACCCAGCCCAAAATTACCTCAAACCCGTCCAAACCCCCACTTAACTAAACGACCGCGTTTTACCCCATTTAACCCCAGCCGTTGGATCATCTTGATCCAACGGTCCTGAACTGACCCCCTCCCTTACTATATAAATGTCCTAACAACCCCTACACCCCCCCCCCCAGAACTCCTCCCAATACCCCCAACACTTCTCCCTCATCTCTCTCTCTTACCCAACTCCCTGTCGCCGTCCACCACCATGGTCTGCCGACCAAAAATCGCCTACCGGCGGCGGACCAACTCCAAACTGACCCAAAAAATCACCAGACCATCTTTTCACTCCCCTCACCCCTAATATCTCATTATTTTCACATCGAAAATTCTGAAACCCTAAAAATTTTACACCGGTCGATTTTGAACAAATTAACGGCTCAAACCTACATGGGTCAATTGTTCTTGACAAGAGCAATTGATTCATGTGGGTTTGACTTGTTTTTAAACCCCGCCGGAATCCGGCCAAATTCCGGCGACCTCGAATTTTCCGGCCAAGCGTTTTCCTATTAACTGGTACCCCCCTCTCTTATTTTCTTTAATTATTTGTGTACTGAAATTAGTCGTTTAATTCTAGTCTCATATTTTGCTGTTAATTACTAATTATTTTAGGGTTTCATGATTTTTTCTGGATTCGTTTGGTTCTAAATTGATAATTTTAGCATATTTATCTTCTCTTTAATTTGTTTCTTGCTAAGTCTATTTTCTGATTTTAGACTAATGAATTTAGGTTTCTTATACCTTTCCTAAACTCTCATTCTCCTTCCATTAGATGCTGTTTAATTGTCGATATTTTCTTTGTGTATGACTTAATTGATTTAGTCTTAGTTTAGATTTTCAGATTTTCCTTTTAATGTTTCTTCCCCTAAGCTAGACCATTAGTTATTTATGTGTATTAATTAATCGATTTTCATCATAGACAATTATGCATGTTTGTGTTTGTTTGAATTTAATCCCTGACTTAACTGATTCATCCTGAATTGTTGAGCAATCATTTGTGTTCTAAAATAGAATCCTGATTTTGGCAATTAGTGAAATGTTAGTGATTAGTTGATTTTGGTTTATATCCTCTCTCCTAGTCATTATACATTACTTTAAAGTATGTAATTAACTCCTAATCTAGGATAATCAACTAAGTCTAATTACTTAGCTAATCACACTTGATAAGATCACTTAAATTTTTTTTGTCTAAGCTCTGAAAATAACTCACTTAGGTTCAATTGATTATGTTTAATTCATTTCACTTTTGAAGAAGTTTAACCTCCAACTCCTTCATTAGTGATTAACTATTAAGCTTAATCACATAATTAGGTCAAAATTAGCCAACCTAATAAGTAACTTAGCCCTGAACACCAAGGGGTAATTTCAGGGTAGTTTAGGAACTCTAAGTGAAGAATCTTGGCTGTAACAGCTCAAGAAACTTCTAGAATAGAGATAAACATCAAAACAAAATAAGAAAGTCTTTAAATCAGATTTTTCTGGGTAAAAACAGTAATTTTTAGGGGTAAAAAGGGTTGTAAAATAGAAGAACTTTCTAGAAATGGTACAATTGTCCTAGCTGTTACAAAGATGCTAAAAGTAGGATAAGAAGGACAATTGTACTATACTATTTTCAGATTTTAAAGATAAGGAATATTCTTAAAATATGCCCACCTTAGGTACCCTATATATAGACTGCTATATTCTGAAAATAAAAGACACAGTGGAGAGAATACCTTCCTGAAAAACTCATACACGGATATTGCCCTGAGAATACACAAGATCCTGAAAAATACTACTTAGAAAAATACATACTACATTTTCTTTTTTTGGAAAAACAGATTACTACGTTGGAAAAAACCAAAAACATTCTGAAAATACAGAGATGGACATCAAAACACTCTGAAAAACTGTTTCTTTTTTGGCTATAGTTTCTTCAAAAGAATCCGATCTCATTAGCTGTGATTTTCTATGGGGAAAACTGGTCTGTTTTGCTGTGGTTTTCTGGTTTTCTGGTTTTCAAATTGCTTCATTAAAGCTGGTTTTCTGGATACATTCTGGGTTGTTTGCTGTTCGTTTATTGTTGACTCTCCTGAGCTCTTGATCTTTCTGTTCCGACCTTTATTTGGTCATCTTTTTTTGCTGTTTTCCTCGTTAGAGGTATGTAACAACCCTTTTGTATTAAATAAGACTTTGTTTGTTAAATGTCTATGTTTTGTTTGTTCTTAGCTAGATTCATGTTAAGTATGAATTATTAGCTTTTCCCGTTGAGTGTGAATAGGTTATCTACATAGGCCTGCTTAGATCTGTTTATACTGTTGTTCTTATGATTTCATGTTTGAAATAGCATTGTAAGAGGTGAATGTGACCACCAATTGGTCAGATTCACTCCATAACAATGCATAATTCTTTTTCATGTTTGTTGTTAAAAAATCTATAGAAATTGCAGGTATTTGATTCTATGGTTAAAGCCATGAGCAACTCTAGTCTGATTAAAGCTGAAGAGAAATAATTTAGAATTATTATTTAGCTTAGGACATTTATTTTCATGCATGATAGAAAATTGTATTTTGATGACAATGTAAAAAGTTTCAGCTTTGTAAAACAACTATCTCCCATCCCTTTTTTATTCTGGACTATTGTAATCGACTGAATCATCTTATTATTTTCAATAACTTCGATTCCTGCTTCTAAATTGAATGTAGGAATTGGATCAGACTTGTAAAAGTGGCCCAATAAGCCTGAACAAGTCTGAACCCAGGTCATTGGGCCTAGGGTATAAACCCAACGATTTGTATTACCAAAGTATTAATATATATATATATATATATATGAATTAGTTAGAAACAACTTGAAATTTTGTTCAAATGCCTTGTTTATATATATGTGTTCTGGTATGGATTGATGTTGGCCCGGACATCGTGTATTTCTTTTAGAAATTGTATAAAAGGTACTGGTCCAATATGCTTAGCACGAAAACTGGGTGTAGTCCATTTCAAAAAAAAAAAAAATAGGCAGATTGTGCTTAGAAATTGTATAAAAATAGGGCTGGCCCAGTATAACAAGCACGAAACTGGGCCAGATTTCACCATGTCCCAAATCCTTATCTTTTTAGGCTTACATATTAGATGATAAATGACCTCAAATGGTCCAATATTCTATAGTCCAAAATACTTCTTTCACTCTTAAATTAATATTACAAATAACTTAGGAAAAAACAAAACAACTTATGAAAAATAATAGTTGGCTTTAGATATATAATTAAATCATCATGACTATGGGTACGACTCCCGTGGCATAGTCGTGATACGTAAATTCCACTCAGATTTGCATTTTATGCTACCCGACTACAACTTCGAACAATAATTAAAATCAACACATTGTAAATTGCGGGTGCATTTCATGTGGCGCGATCTGCAACGTGTCCAAAAACAACAAGTGTACACCATCGTGACTTGTTTCAGAATAATTCCATAAATATTAAAAGCAGTTCAAAGAGGTAAAAATGCACAATAGGTTTAAAACACATAATTAATCAGATAATTAGGCCAAATATTAATAGTTAAGCGATCGTGCTAGAACCACGGAATTCGAGAGTGCCTAACACCTTCTCCTGGGTTAACAGAATTTCTTACCCAGATTTCTCGCATCGGGTACCTGCTCCACATCTCCCGCTCGGTCTCCCAGGTGGCCTCCTCCATCGACTGTCCTCTCCACTGCACCTTAACTGAAGCTATATCCTTATACCTCAACCTTCTGTCCTGTCGACCCAAAATAGCTACTGGCTCCACCTCATAAGATATATCACCCTCTAGCTGAACTGTGTTGAAGTCCAAAATATGAGACGGGTTACCAACATACTTTCGAAGCATGGAAACGTGAAACAATGGATGCACACTCGACAAGCTGGGTGGCAAAGCAAGTCTATAAGCCACATCCCAAACCCTCTGAAGCACCTCAAAAGGCCCAATGAACCGGGGTCTTAACTTGCCCCTCTTCCCGTACCGCATAACACCCTTTATGGGTGATACCTTTAGTAGAACCTTCTCCCCGACCATGAAAGATACATACGGGAACTTCCAGTCCGCATAACTCTTCTACCTAGACTACGCCGTGCGAAGCCGCTCCTGAATCAACTTCACCTTATCTAAAGCATCATGTACCAAATTTGTGCCCAAGAGTCTAGTCTCACCCGACTCAAACCATTTGATCGCAGAGCTACACCTCCTCCCATATAAAGCCTCGTACGGAGCCATATGAATACTCAAATGATAACTATTAGCATATGCAAACTTCGCGAGCGGCAGTAACTGGTCCCATGAACCCCCAAAATCAATAACACAAGCGTGCAACATGTTGCGCTCGGACTGCCCGTCCGTCTGAGGGTGAAAAGTTGTGCTCAACTCAACCTGAGTACCCAACTCTCTCTGCACTACCCTCCAAAACTGCGATATGAACTGGGTACCTCTATCAGAAATGATGGAAACTGGAACACCATGTAACCGAACAATCTCCCGAATATGAATCTCAGCTAACCGCTCCGAAGTATAAGTAGTATCAACAGGAATGAAGTGCGCGGACTTGGTCTACCGATCCACAATAAACCAAATAGCATCGAACTTTATCGAAGTACGTGGGAACCCAACTGCAAAGTCCATGGTAATCCGCTCCCACTTCCACTCGCAATATCCAACCTCTGATGTAATCCACCTAGTCTCTGGTGCTCATACTTGACTTGCTGACAATTGAGACATCGAGCTACAAATCCAACAATATCTTTTTTCATCCGCCTCCACCAGTAATGCTGTCTCAGATCCTGGTACATCTTCATGGCACTCGGATGATGGAATACCGCGAGCTGTGGGCCTCCTCTAGAATCAACTGCCAAAGCCCATCTACATTAGGTACACATATCCAACCCTGCATCCTCATCACACCATCATCACCAATGACTACATCCCTGGAATCACCTCACCGGACCCTATCCTGAAGAACGAGCAAGTGTGGGTAATCATACTGGAGCTCTCTGATACGGTCATAAAGAGAAGACCTGGAAGCTATGCAAGCCAACACCCGGTGGGGCTCAACTGCCAAAACCAACTTCCAACTTCTCCGATAACCATCCCGAGCCCCCCCGAGGCCTCAACCAAATATACCAACACATCACATATCATCCCACGAACTTATTCGAACCCTCGGAACACCCAAAACAACATCAAAACACAAAATTTACTCCAAATTCAAGTTTAAGGATTTCTTAACTTTTGAAATTCGCCAACGATGCCGAAACTAACCAAACCACATACGAATGACCTGATATTTTGCACACACAACCCTAATATCCGGAATTCCATTCCGACCCCGATACCTAATTTTTCACTGCCGACCGAAAATCGCCAAAAATCCTTTTTCGCCAATTCAAGCCTAATTCTACCACGGACCTCCGAATAACATTTCGAGCACACTCCTAAGTCCCAAATTACCTAACGAAGCTATCTGAATCATATAAACCACATTCCGAGATCATATACTTATAAGTCAACTTCCGGTTGACTTTTCCACTAAATAACCAAACTTAAGAGACTAAGTGTCTCTTTCTTTTCCAAAAATCACTCTGAACCCGAGCCAACTGACCCGACACCACATAATAGAACTGAACAACAAATAATGAAGCAGAAATGGGAAAAACGGGGCTAAACTCTCGAAACGACCGGACGGGTCGTTACAGTTCTTGTTTGCAATTGCGAAGGCTTCTTCGCTTTTGCGAGGGTATTGCAAATGCGACATATGCAACTTGTTTTTAGTTGAGTAATTCGGGTTTTTGATTCATTTTGTTATATTTTGAACCCTAACTTTGATGGGAGGCAATTTTGTGAAGAGATTTTCATACCAAATTATTGGGTAAGTACCTCTAATCAATTCTCACCTACATTTCATGATTTAACATCAAATTCATGAGAATCTAGGGAAAATTTTGGGGATTTTGTCAAAACATTGAAAAATAAAAATTTGGGGTTTGATATGACTCAGATTTAGAAACAAAATATGTGTTTGGACTCGTGAGGTTATGGGTAGTCTAGACCTGCCCTTGGACCCGGGTTTTGACCAGGCCGGCTCGGGGTCTGATTTTTGTTGACGTTTTAGCGATTGTATAAAAATCACCACTTTATTAATTGAAATCATTTTCCCTTGCATCGTGTGATGTATTTAAGTCGTCTTTGGCTAGATTGAGCCTAGAGGAGGTGGATTTGTAAAGGAATAAACTAAATTGAGTATTGAGTTAGCCGAATTGAGGTAAGTGTCTTGCCTAACTTTGTTGAGGAAATATTTCCTACTATTTGACATTGTTTGCTACATGCGGGGGTGATACATATATGAGGTGGATGATGATACAATCCGGATGGGCACACTTAATAAGGATAGTTTTCTAGTCAACATCATAACGTTGGAGTGCTTTAAAGGAGTCAAGATCAAGAAGGCTATATTGGCAATTTAGCTATTTGGGCTAGTCTTATAATTTAGGTCTACTTAGCTTCCTTACTAGGCTAAATGTATTTTAGTCATCTAGCCTAAATAGGACTCTAGTAAAAATAGTCCCTTTCTCTCATTTTGAAAGGAAATTTTTGATGATGGATTGATAAATAATGACCAAACCTTGAGAGGTTTAGGATATCTTTTTATTTCTTTTTATTTACCATGTTTTCTAGATTATTTATATTAGGTTTATTATGTATGCGTTCATGTTCATACTCTTGGATTATCTTTTGTATTTGAATGTTAATTCATTGTTCTAGTTGATATGCTTACTAGGGGCTTTGAATTGCATTCTTTACTTAGCTTAATCCGTGTTAGTTGTTCTTGTTCTTCCTAAATTAGTGTTTATTATAGGAATTCAAGGGGTCTAACTAGTTCATAGTTAGGCTCTTGTCTTTCTCTATTTTAAATCATGATCTTCTATCTTTTTTTTTTATTCCGTGTATTTTGCATTATCCGTGTTTTCGATACGATTCCGTATCAACACTCCTGTATATTCCTCCTTAATATAGATATATAGATATTTTTAATCAGATTTCTTAGGAAGAAACAAATAAGCTCCTTCTTAAGTTAAATACTAATCTCGTTTTGGTAAGATGTTAAAGAAGTACACAAATAGAGACTAAATAAAGATAAAAAAATTAATAGTGGTGCTTATATTGCAAGTATTTAAATCTATACCTAAACTACTTCCCTAGCTTTAAATATTCTTTCTTTTTTGTTTTTTACTGTAACAAGATAAAAGCAATGAATTGCATTAATCTCATATATGTACTTGGTACAGTTTACAACTATAAAACATGGTGGTCAGTGTAGAGGAAGGAAGACGAAAACCGAAACACAAGTCTTAAAATGGCACACTCTTTTTCCCCTTCACGGCTCTCCCTTTTCTACTTAGTTGTTTTAGTATTACTTTTTGAAATTATTAGAAAAGCAAAGGCAACAGACATTCTTGACGATGTTTGTCCCAAGACCATAAATCCTCAACTTTGTTTCCATGTTCTTAAGAATGACCCTTATGTTTACAAAGGAGACATTCACAACCTTGTCTCCATTTCTCTTTCTGTAGCACAAGACAATACCACATCCACCTATAATTTAATTAAGTCCCTTCTTCAGCAACCCATGAAAGATTTGAATCTGAAAGCCCAACTCACCAATTGCTTGAACAATTACAAGGATGCAGGTGATAAACTAGAAAGTTGCAATGATTTGTTTAGAACAAGTGATTATAGAAAGATAAGTTTGTTGGCTTCTGCTGCTTTGAATGATTCTCGTGCTTGTGACCAAGGTTTCGGGGAACCACCAGCCCAGATCAAACAACTCAGTCAGACGGTCCAAGAATTTTCCGATCTTGTTTCTGTTATTGCATATGATCTTAAATAAGCTAGTGATTTTGCATGTGTATTTATTATTATTCTTTCTCTCTTATAAACGATCAAGCCAAAATATAAATTGTCACAAGGAATGTTGACATGATTAGGCCCACCTCTTATGTTCTTTTAGCTTTATAGAACTGGTCCTTGGATACGATCTCTCAGTAATGATTGAATATGTTAGTAAATAATATGAGGTAGACCCAAAATTACTTCCAGCGAACTTATCTCTAAAAGATTTGTAGTTGTTTACCCGTAAAACGATAAATTTGAATATATACGTAGTTTACATACAAGTGAATTAATTTAGTACTAAAATAATAGTTGAATTAGACAAAACTGTAAGGATTAACCTTGAAATTCAAATGAAACAACAGATATCTTAATTCCGAGCGCAGAGCTACCTGAGGCAGTAAGAACAATATAAATCAGAAAAAAACTAAAATGTTATTGAGCTTTTGATAGAGTGTACTAGTATGGTGTATACTTGTTAGGAAATTCGTCCCCTACAATGATAATAGAGTTCACTATTTATAGTTGCACCTAGGGAACAAGGTCCTAGGATCAAGCCCCTCTTAAATGACAATTCTGAGGGCCATTGAAGAATGTGGAATGGTGGGCAGTGAATGCTATATTCTCTTTCACGTATCATGCACTTGGTGTTCCAGAATGTTTTTCATTGAATGCTATCGGATGATAGGCATTTATTTTGCCTTTGGGTTCGATTGTCTTCTGTCTTCGGTTCCACGTGTCACTTTCTCGTGCTATCATTAAATATGAACATATTTTACTCCATACAGATAATCCTCCTGCTTTCCGGTGACATAACTTTGTGCCACCGGGAAGTTGGTAGAGATACCTTTCTTGGCGGAAAATTATCTGATCCCCTCTGAAAAGTTTTTGACGGTTTATTAGACGTACGTCTCTCCGCATTTAATGCCCCGAATACGCGTCTTCCCACGATTCAACATTACTTTTGCCGGTTATCGAGGTAATTATGACCGCGCTTAAATAGTAAATATGGAGGGCTATTTATGTAACAATCCATACAAAAAGGGACAATTGATGGAAGCTTCACATCAAACTTGGAAGAAATTCAAAAATAGCCATATTTACAAGTGGTCATTCAAAAATAGCCACAGTTTTAAAAGTAATCAAAATTTAGTCATTAAAGATAAATCTGAACGAAAACACTGTTCAAAATTCGAAAAATGCTCCAGCATATTATCCTGGAGTTCCAGCATAATAATTTATTGGTGTTCCAGCATAAGTATACTGGAACTCCAGTATAGTTTCAGTATAATATACTGGAGTTCCAGAAAAGTATACTGGTCCAGTATAATTTCCTGGAAGTTCATACACAGGTGCTCGAATCTCCAGTATATTATGCTGGAACTTTCTGCGTGTTGGAGTTCCAGCATAATATGCTAGAAATTCATACACTGGCGCACCGAACTCCAGTATATTATGTTGGTCCGGTCTCTGTTGAAGCAAAATAGTGGCTATTTTTCAATGACTTGGCAAACAATGATTATTTTTGAATGGCCAATCCGAAAACTGACTAGCTCGTGCTATATTTACCATCAAACGCTTTGGATGAGTCCATCCCAAACAAAGGAATTCTTGGGCTAATAGAAACCAAATAAAGCCCATCGACTAATTGATTATAGAAGCCCATATTGGTCTCTCACAAAAGAGAAGAAAGAGAAGTTAATTGAAAAGTGATCGTACCAAAATATGAATAAATAAATAAATGTTGGGCAGATGAACACATGATACTCAGAGTCCAAGGGACATTGAGTAAAGGTTGTTCGACTAGTCTACCGCAAATAAGTCTTTCCGGTTTAAAAAGAGTAATTTTAGAAGAGCGCGGGCACTCATCAAGCGCCTCTATGTTGATAATTGTCACGAGTGGATTATGATGTGGAGCATGCTTTATGCATAAATAATAACACGTTGTCAAGTATTTGCATGATTGAATATGTAAAGCAGTAAATAAAATAGCAAAAATAAACAAGGAAAGAGAGCAAAGACAAAAGGAAGAAGTTAGTTTATAGAATATAGGCAAGGCGAGTAACGAAGTAGACATGATATAGCATTTGGGCAAGATAAAGAGCGTCATAGCAAGTAGAGATGAATTGGGGAAGGGATGCGCATGTCATAGCAAATTAGACAACGAAGGTGAGAAAGGGCGGGGATATGCATGTCATAACATGTTTAAACAGATAGAGGTGAATAAGGGAAAGGATGTTCATAAAGAAAAAAATCCACATAAGCCAAGTTAATTATGGTAAGAGCCTAAGTATATCCCCAGCAGAGTTGCCATGCTGTCGCACCCTTTTTTCTCGCGAAATCGGGTTTCGACATGTAAAAACTCTTTTAAATGGGTATTAAAAGAGAAGAGTATCCACCTAACGATTTTAAGGTGCGTCAGGCACCTATTGTGCAAATAACTCTGTTTGACTAGTCAACGTTACCAAAAATTGGGTAAGGTCTCAAATTATCTCAAAGAGAAGGTGTTAGACACTCTTCGAGGTCCACAACTGTGGGTCCCGACCGAACTTAGAACTATGTGGATTATGTAATTAGACTAGGTGATCCTAATTCGGGTTAATTCTAGGACATACTTGGTATTCCACGTGTATATGTTGAAGAAGGTAGTTGTAGACCCATCAGCGATTATGCTAGTTGAGACCATTGAGGTTACTGAAGAACAGTCATATGAAGAAATTCCAATTGCCATTCTGGATAGGCAAGTACGAAAGTTGAGGAATAAAGAAATTGCCTCCATGATGGTGTTATGGAGAAACCATCATATTGAAGAGGCTACTTAGGAGGACGAGGATGAGATAAAGAAGAAGTATCCTTACTTGTTTGATTAGCTATGTAATCTTTTTATGAAGCTGTCGCCCATGAATTTTTGTATCACTTGTTCAGTTAATGTAAAAGTGCCCCTTTCTAGTTATATATTGCTTATGAGGCCACAATTGGTGTTGTTATGTGTTATGTTACGTCATTGGGTTTTGTATATGATTTTAGGATGTGTTTCTGGGGCTCTCTCAAGGGTGGATAGGCCCAGTTACAAGGGAAACTCTGGCGAAAGTTTTGGAAAATTAGGGAGTTAGTCAAATTTGGGGTTGTTGGTGTGTGGTATGAAAATTGAGTCGCAACAAATGTTAATAGTGAACCTTGACCCTCATTCGAGGATGAATGATCTTAAGTAGGGAATGATGTAAGGCCCCGAGAAAAAGATATTACGACCCATGTAGAGGTGTTTTTGAATGTGTATACGTACCCTTTTACATTGGGCCCTCTCGACCGACTCGCGCTCGAGTTTTGTCAGAGATATCGAGTTACTTTGGCTAAGATCCATCCGTCTTTCTGGTGGATTGTGCTGATGGTGAGGTTTTTTGCTGAGAAGGCTGGGCTCGAGTTCACTCTTAGCCACCTTGTCATACTGTATCGGCCTTTGCATTATCGAGGTTTAATCACTCTACGATGCCGATCCACCAAGCCCTTTATTGCCAGTGATGACGAGGAAAGGACCAAGGATGGATGAGTCGGTTTGTTCGAGTGAGGACCGTCGATATTATTCCTGCGGAGTTCCTACCCTTCCGTGAGAAATGGAATTTCAAGTGTAAGTGACACGCCTTATTTTGTTATTTTTGTTCCCAGTGGAGATAGACTCCGTAAGAACATTTTCTTTCTTCACAGCGATCATGTGGATGCCAAATGAGGTCCCCGATCTTGCGGGCTGGGTCTGCAAATTGGCAGCCTCATCGACTTATGATGAGCGCAAATGGCGAGAACTATCGAAGGGAAAATGGTAGGCGAACCACCACGGTACGTGCTGTGTGGTTGCTTTTTTGAGGAATACTTTATTTTATGTACACTAATGTGTGTGTTGCAGGCATCAGTGATTTTTCTGAGGTGAGACTGTTCCCTTTTAAAGAGGAAGGATAACAAACGGAAAGGGTCCTCGAGGGACGAGGATATTCATAGAGAAGCAGGGCCTTCCCGGAGGCACAAAGAAGATGCAATCGCTGAGGAAGGTCTTATATTCATCGGCCGATACAACGACGGTGATGTGACCGAAGGGAATGGCTCCACTTTGATGATTCGAACTAAGAAATCTCCCGGGGCTGTTAAACTTGCTGGGCCTGAGGTCTCTAGCTCCGAAGCAGAGGTTCCCTAAGAGAGAAGGAGCGAAGGTCCTTCACCACCATTTTCTTCTCCCCTCGAAGGTACTTCGAGGGATGCTCGGGGCCAGGGGCCACCTGAATCAAGCGGAGTCCCAAGCGACCATGCTCCCTTCCAGGGCCAATCAACTGGGGCCGATGAGACCAGACCTGTAGACGCGCGCTCAACTTTTGAGGAAGCTTAGCGGATCTGCTCTGTGGTGATCTTTTGTGACCTTTAGCTTTTTTAACTGAGCCTTCCTTCTCGTAGGCCTTCGAAAAACTCAAGTTTGAGCTGCTTCGCTGTGAGGCTAAGTTGCGCAAAGCCTTTAATAGGGAGAAATACCTCAAGCTTCTTTGCGATAAGAAGGAAAGAGAGTTGATACACTTTCGATCCGAGCTGAATTGAAGCCATGATTACGAAATCAACCTCGAGAAATAGGTAACCTTTATTTTGAAGGAATACATGCTTCTTCTCCCGTCTTCGGAGACTAACATTTCGGTATCTCAGTTGCAGAGAAAAGCGAAGGCGCTGGAACGCCTTTGGGGGGAAGTCGACCAGGATAATTCTGAATGCAATGAATTGAAGGCACAGATAGATGCCCATGTTGCAGCTAAAAGGAACGCTTTGGCTAAGGCCTCCGCCCTAAAGATACAACTCTGTAACACTCGAGAAAGCAACTCGGTCCTGACGAGAAAGATGTCTAAGCTTGAAACAAATATTTTAAAGATGAAGGCCGAAGTTATGGACGCTCGAGCCGAAGCCGAAGAGGTTCGAGCAAAGGCCGATAAGAAGGTGGCCATCTATCTGAAGGATGCTTCTGAAGCTCGTGCGAAGGTGAGGGGGGCTTCTAACCAGGACAGAAGAAGTAATGAGTATGCTCGATGTAGATCCCAGAGGGAAGCCCTCAAAGATATTCATGCCAAGGGCTTCGATCTCTCAGAGGAGATAAAGCAGGCCAAAGCGGATGATATCAACATTAAGTTCTTCCTTTCTATTGATGTCAAAGATTATGAGGAAGAGGCTAGTGAGGGAGCTGGTCCCGAGGGAGCTGATGAAGACACAGTCACCGAGGGGAGAAGAACTAAGTCCCCGAGAGTAGATAAGGTTTTTCTTTTCCGATCTTTGTATAGGGCTCCCTTGTGAGGGTATTTGTAAATGTATATTTGTATTAATTATACAAAACCCTTTGGTTTCTATAACTTGCTTGTGATTTTGTTTTGAACTTTGATGCTTGCCAATAATTAGTCCGATGAGTTGTACTTCAAAAAAAAAAACCTTAGGTTTTTGTGCTTGAGGAGCAATTGACAGTAGTTAATAGTTAACCGTTTAGGGCTCAGTCCTCGAGTCAAGTTTTGACTCGGGCTCATCGACCCTTAGGTTTTTGAAATCGGCCCTGAGGCTCTTTAGGAGGTCCCTTAGGCTCTTACGCATTGGGTCGATGCGACCTCAAATAGTTTATACTTAACCGTATAGGACTCAGTCCTCGAGTCGAGTTTGGACTCTGGCTCATCAACCCTTAGGTTTTTTAAATCAGCCCTGAGGCTCTTTAGGCGGGCCCTTAGGCTCTAAAACATTAGGTCGATGTGACCTCAAATATGGCTAAAGTTTTCCCTCATTTTGGATAATGACTTTTGAAGTTTTGATTATGCCTTGGCATGTTTTTTATTCGTCCGACTCTTCAATGGCTCAAACGAGAACCTCGATTATGAGTCGATATGTGTTGATGGTTGAGTACCTCGGGAGGTTCTCTTGAAGGTTGATTGTTTTGAAGCCTTTTTATGGAAGGCCGATTGTTTTGAGGCCTTTTCATTATTTGGAGCTGATATGATCGAAACTCCTTTGATTTGCTGAGGGTAGCCTGATTAACCGGTTCTTTTCGAAGCATTTTCGAAGTATTTGAAGGCCTGTAGTTTTAGGGCGATAGTCGGACATCTCCGAGCCGCATTAATTTGGACGGATCCTTTTAATATGACCGTAGTCTTTATGTTTGGCCGTAGTATTTTAGTCCTCGAGTGGAATAGCCTCGACTTCTATATCGAAGGTATGACTTTTTAGGGGTCTTACAAGTTCGAATATATAGCCTTGGCCTTAATATCGGGGTTATGTCTTTTTAAGGTCTTATAAATTTGGGCATGCCTTGCTGAGGTCTTAAAGATTCGAGGTTGCCTTATTCAGGGCTTATGAGTTTGATGTTGCCTCATTGAGGTCTTACAAGCTCGAGATTGCCTCATTGAGGGCTTATAAAAGTGTTGTTGCCTCATTGAGTTCTTACGAGCTCGAGTTTATATGGCTCGGTGAGTTGACTGTTCCCCGAGTGTTCGGGAGTTTTTGGCCCTAGAGTCGTTTCTTGTAAAAGTAGCAAACTTCTTTTTGGCGTGAAGCATTTTGATGATAAAAGATACTCCTTCGATTACTTTACACGAGAGTACACATTTTGCCATCGAGAGTTCGATTTTTCTACGCGGACACGGTTCATTCGATTGTTTGGCCCGATACAACATTCTCATGTCGAGACCCTCTTTGGCATATTTCGATTTTGTTTACCGTGAAAATGGTAATTAAAATTATACTTAGTCGAATGTTTCTAAAAATACGTGATTTATCTTAATACCAGTTATTCAACGAATGTGGCTAAGTGCGTTAAGAATGAATATAACGAAAGCAGTTGAAAAGTCAGAAAAAAGCAAACCAGAAGGCCTTAGGTCGAAGGCTCGATGTCGACCTCGAGGGTCTATGAGTCCAAAGTTCGGGCCTGGGTCGGAAGATCGATGGAGCTATAACAGACTTGTGTGCCTTAGGACACACTATTTATGATCAATGATAATTTATGAATGAAGACCAAGTAATGGGAAATAGTAAATGTGAGTAAATGAACTAATAAATAGAGATAGAGAATGTTTTGACAATAAAAGTAGAGAATGGTCTTGTGCCTTGTATTCAGTGTATTGTATGTTATCTGTAATGGCAAGCGTCCCCTTTATATAAGAGGGGAGGAGGCCCTAACATAGTACACTATCATTTATTACAAAGCTTTTGATGGATACAACTAATTAATGCCCAAGTACGGAATCACACTTTGTTACAAAGTTATTCGCCTTGATTGTCGTGCTGTCTCCCGTATTGATTCCAGGTCCATTCCCTCTTTGGTCGAAGGTAATAGGGGGATCAAGATCGGTCTTGGTTCCATACCTGATACCTTAGGCGAGTAAACCACCGAACATAAACATAAAATTGGCCCCTCCAATTTTAGTCGTACACAGATAGTCCCGCGTTTCTTATAATGAAATGATAAGTAACGACCTCGATGTGAGTACTTCCCGGTCCCTTCACGATGAAGTTATGCTCGTGACGTGAGCTTGCCATGCATTTTAGAACGTCTCATCGAGCCGCCTCCCTAGGACAGTTTTTGCTCTGCCTTTTTACTTTTCAAAATAATGGGGAGTAATGATGGCGCCGCCGGTTGATATCCCCATAGGCATTGATTGACTTGTTTAGTGAGGTTACCAACCTTCAATAAATAGGGGTTTCATGTCTTCAAACTCCATTCTTCCTATCTTCAACAAACTCCAATCGTTTCCATCCATCTCTGTTTTCCCATTTTCATAGTGCAAGCGTATACCTCCATGGTCGTTTGGTGGTGGCCCTTCGATCCTGATAATGACTTTTTTCCTGAAGTCCTCCCCTACTAATTGGGGTTATATTGGGTTGTTGTTTCTTTTGTTGTTATTTCTATTGTTACTGTCGGCCCGAGGGATCAGGGGAAGGGACCCGAGTGACTTTCGCATTGGAAGCCATGAAGTACATATGTTGTTGCTCACCTCTGCATGAAGTACCTATACTGCTGTTCATCTTCTTCTAACTTCGAGCAGGTGCGGTATTTCGCCCCTCCCGCTTCCCTCAAGGCGAGGAGGCAATATCGGTATCCCGCACTAGCTCGATGTTCTGAGAAGGGGCTCCCTAATAGCGGTATTAGGAGTTTTGGGGAGGAGGAACATGTTGTTCGCTGGCTGCCACTCCGAGAAGCGGGGAGACCGAAGATGCTGACTAGAGGTCCCTTGCGAGGGGGTCCTCGGGGCGTATTCTTGGAGGATAGGCTTCCGCCTGTAGATTAGGCCTTTATTTTATGCCTTTTTGCTGTTGTGTATGTCACGACCCAAATTCCCACCCTTTGGGCCTTGACTGCGCCTAACGTTGAACCCGCTAGGCCAGCCAACGTATACTTGCAATAGCAATTTAAAATCATTTAATACTGAACGAAACGATAGTTCGTCACTTTCAACAATTTTCCCCACAAAAATCCTGTAAGCATTGCTTAATAAAAATAACGAAACTTTCAGAATGCGGAGAATAAAGACATGACAAACATGAAATAACGTAAAACTTCCCACACTAGTAACTCTCAAAACTTTACTGAGCCTTCCAATCAGTTGTTTCACAGCAGAGAAATAATAATAATATTTAAAAAAAAAAACTCAAAATGAAAAAGATAAGACATCTACAACGAACAATCCCAAAACCGGGGTGTCACAATCCCACGGACTAACTACTGGAATACTAAATACAAGTCTGGAAATGAAAATACAACACTGTCTTGGAAATAAGAAGAAAGACAATGAAACGGTAAAGGAGAGAAGCCTCGGGATCCACGAACGCCAGTGTATACCTCGAAGCTCCGACGTGGACTGAAGGTATCTCCCTCAGAACCCTCCACGGGGTCCGATAGACGGGTCTGCACAACACAACGAAGTGCAGTGTAGTATCACTACAACCGATCCCATGTACTGAGTAAGTGCCAAGCCTAACCTCGACCGAAGTAGTGACGAGGCTAGACTCGACGTTAACGATAACTTGTCCTATTCTACAGCAGGTAACAGGAAATAACACAAAGCATGAGATAAACCAGCAAGTAGGGGATACGGGAGCAGTAAAAATGGGAATAAATGGAATAAAACAGTCACATCGGCAGATAGGAGTGATCCAGAGAAACAACCCAGTATAATCGACAACGGAAACGATAAATAGCGAAAAAGTAAACAATGACACGGCATCACCCTTCGTGCTTTTACTCTCTTCCTCACAATGCAA
>MDKH01081694.1:0-45802 GCA_005239495.1 Nicotiana undulata
TAATCAAATCTTAAGAACTTAAAATTCTAGAATTCATTTCAAGACATCGAACCGGCCTAACCTACTCGGAATGACTTCAAACTTTGCAGATAAGTTAAAAATGACACCACAGAACTATTCCCGGTCTCGGAATCTCACTCGGACCTCGGGAACCTCACGTCACTTTCCAAGCCACATTTCAAATTCTTTAAAACCTCAAAACCTCATTTTGATCCGAAACCACTCAATTCATGCCCGTTTTTCACCAAATTTTACAAATAAGACAAGTCATATATAATAAACCTGTTCCGGGCTCCAGAACCATATTACGGACCCGGTAACACGGTTTTCACATAATTATTTATTTTCAAAATCCTTTATTATTTCCAGAAAACAATTTCCTTTAGAAATTCATTTTTCGGGCTTGGGACCTCGGAATTCGATTCCGAGCGTATGCCCAAGTCCCATATTTTCCTACGGACCTTCCGGGACCGTCGAATCACAGGTCCAGGTCCGTTTACCAGAAATATTGACCAAAGTCAACTATATTCATTTATTAATTATCAAAACTCATTTTCATCAAAATTTCACATAATAGCTTCCCGGCTACATGCCCGGGCTGCGCACGTATAACGAGGTGAGACTAACGGAGGCTCTCGGAGCCTCGGAACACAAATATAGCTTAAATTACATAAGATGACCCTTTTGGGTCATCACAAGTTCGGACTTGATGAAGTCCCACTTGTTCTCTAGGATGGACTCTTCCTCGGCACCTCTAAGTCACCTAACCCGATGATATCCTCCGTGGTGGCAGAATCCACACTATAAAAAAATCCGTGAAGGCGGTCTTCCGCTCCTTGGGCCCTCTCGTTGGGATGTTATTTCACCATCTGAACATCGTTCTACATGGACTCAGTGAACAAAGGCGACTCAGAGATATCTATCACACCGAGTGCGTCCTACGGGTCATTTCCCACCACCCGGGAAGCCCCGGCCACGGCCTCTTCATTGGCCTACCTAGATTTAGGCGATACAGCCTCGCCCCTCTCCGGTTTGGATTCCTCGGCCACGGCCTCCTCATCGGCTTCCCTAAGTTGAGGCAACTCAGTTTCGCCTCTTTCCGGTTCAGAGGCCCCTTGCCTCTTGAGCTGCGACGGCTCTCGGGCCACCAGATCAAACTCTTCTTCTTCTTCGAGCGCGTCCCTCAGCCGGCGGAGTGAGTACGATGAGGGCAGTCGGGCATTGGTTCTTTCTTTTGTTTTGCGCACCAGCCTTCCCCTTAGTTTCTTCTTTCCAAGTTCATAGAACTCGGAGCCATTTTCCTTTTATTCTCATCATCCTATCTCAGAGCAGGGGACTCGGTGGGGCAATCCTCATCACCAGATGGAGGCCTCATTGTGACATCCTTGGATAAACATGCAAAGGGAAAGGAAATAAGTAAGAACTTAACAACACAAAATGAAACCCAAGTGCTACTCACTAGGGAAAGAAATCTCACCATGAGAACGGGCCTCCTAACGGCCCTTTGAAAGTTTGCGCCATGCGCGCTCGAAATATGGAATTTTTAACACGATGCCCTCGACCAATTCCTTGAGTCGAGGGACTGCATTCGAGACTCGAACGACAGCTGCAACACCACCAAGCATGGATAATAAAAAGGAAAAAAGAGTAAAATAAAATTTTTTAAACAATGTTTTACTTACATTTTATATTCCACTTCTAGGGGAACGACATGCGCTCAACTGGGATCAGATCCAAGGTCCTCGCTCGGACAAATTGGCCTAGTCAGCCTCGATCCCAATCTTCATCGATACTCGAGAATGGGGCTTTACTAGCCTGATGTGCGAGCTTGATCAGTCCCCCACCCCCCCACCCGAAAGAGTCGGGGACTGTATAGGTGCATGAGGTGGTTGACGATGAACGAGCACCCACCGATCTTGCTCACAAAGAATCGGAGAAAGATCACGATCCTCCAGAATGATGAGTGAATCTAACCGAGGCACACCTCGTACCTTTTGCAGAAGTTGATGATGGCCGGGTCCAATAGGCCCAACGTAAAAAGATAAGTTAAACACTTAAGTATCCCTCGACGTGGGTGGTGATATCTTCATCGGATCCAACAACCGCCATGTGCTTGTCGACCCAGCTGTAATCCTTTTTGACTGTGGGTAGAATTTCTTCGATGATCGAGCATATGTATCTCGAGATCTTCTCACAACGGCCTGGTATGAAGGAAGGTTTTTCAACCTTAAAATCAATGATTATCGAGCATCCACTAGGGATGAACGTGTTCAAAGGGGGTTCCGCTACTGGTTCCTCGACAGCCGGTCGCGATGTAGATGGAGTTTCTTTTTGGGGATGGTTTTTGAAGTCTTCATCATTTCATTTAAAATGGAGGGAAAAAGAAGAAAAAAGGGAATATAAAGCAGTACACTTGATGATTTGGGTGAAGACGAGCAACAACTCTCACAAAGGATCTCAAGAAATCAGAATATAAGTGCTAGAGAGTAGAGATATTTTTGAAGAACAAGGGTAGAGGGTTTGAATGTAAAGTTTGAATGAATAAATAAGGGGGTATTCATAGTTTTCAAATGACGGTTCACATCCAGGAGTGGCCAATCGGCAACTGACAAGTATTTAATGCCATTAAGACTTTACTAACGTAACGTTTCATTTATTTAGCCATTTCTGTCACGGGGTATCAAAGTGAGAATTGGAAGCTTATGTCATTTCTCGTCGTCTACTCTCCAAGAAACAATGGGACTATATGTATACGGTCGAAATCAGGTTCGTCCACGACGTGACAGATCGGTCTTGGAACATGAGGGATTGAAGATTGACCCCAAGAACCTGATGTCGGAATGTTGGTCTTTGATATCATTGAGTCCGTGATCACAGAAATGATCATGGCCCCAAACGTGCTCGAGAAAACATTGTTAGAATAACCAACAAAAGGTCGAAATATCTGTGACCGGTCGGATATTACGACAGGAATCTCGGCACGTATCAATAAGGAACCGGCAATCAGCAAATCAAGATTGAAGCTTTAATTGTACCAAAAGTAGGACTCCCCTACTGTATAAAGAGGGTCTGATAATTTGTTTAACACATTGTACCACACATTCAAAAGCAATACATTATTTTTTTCTTTAAGCTCTTATTCAACTTTGCCTTGATACTGATCAAAGTTCATCCAGTTCGAAGGTGGCTGTAACGACCTGACTGGTCATTTTGTGCATTTGCACTTCACTTGGTGGTTA
Organism: Nicotiana undulata; assembly: GCA_005239495.1. NCBI lineage: Eukaryota > Viridiplantae > Streptophyta > Magnoliopsida > Solanales > Solanaceae > Nicotiana > Nicotiana undulata. The sequence goes on from MDKH01081694.1 coordinate 3,240, forward strand.
GAGGGAATGAGTATCTCCTCATGATGTATTATGACTTGTGTGAATCGTCAGTTTGGTTTTCAAGTTATTAAGAATCGATTTGGAAGAATGAACTACAAGATTGTAGCTTTAAGTTGTAAGAGTTGACCAAGTTTTACTTTTTAGCGTTTGACCTCTGATTGGAGTTCTAATGGTTCCATTAGGTCCGGATGGTGATTTTTGACTCGTGCGTATATGCAGATTTGCATTTGGATATTTCTAGAAACATTAGGCACTAATTGGCAAGAGCTAGGAATTTGAAGGGTTGGAAAGTTCATAAGTATGACCGTAAGTTGACTTTGAGGATATCGGATTCGGATTGTAGTTCCGGTAATTAGAATAGCTTCAATATATCATGTGGAACTTGCCTTCAAAATTTGAAGTCATTTGGAGTTGATTTGATATGGTTTGGACGTTGGTTGCGATTCTAGAAGTTCTTGAAGTTTATTGTGATCTTCATGTGATTTGGCGTCCGATTCGTGCTTTTAGAGGCTATTTTGATGTATTGATCGTGCGATAAAGTTTGTGTTTCATTTTAGACTAGTGTGGGTGGTTGGTTTGGAGCCTCGGGGGCTCGGGTGAGTTTCAGATTGCGATGTTTTTGTCGCAAATGCGACTACTGCAATTTCAAAGTAGGCCTCGCATTTACGAACCTGAGATATTGAGGAAGTCTTCGCATTCACGAAGATATTCCTCGAATTTGCGTGTGTGGGGTATTCTCTTTTGCGAAGACTTTTACCGATTTTGCGAAGGTAGCTGTCTTCGCATTTGCAATATTTTGGTTGCAAATACGACTTTAGCAGGACTCCGCCTGATTCGCTTTTGCGACGAGTTGTCCGATTTTGCGGGGTTTGCATTTGTGAACCCCATGTCTCACTTGCGACATCTGCATATAGCTGGGAATTCCGAGACTTAGATTTAATTTTTTATATTTTGAACCCTAGTTTTGATGGGAGGTGATTTTGTGGAGGGATTTTCATACCAAACCATTGGGTAAGTACCTATAATCAATTTTCAATTATATTTCACGATTATACATAAGATTTAACATCAAATTCAAGAGAATCTAGGGAAAAATTTGGTAATTTTTTCAAAGTTTTGAAAAATGAAAATTTGGGATTTGAGAGTCGAATCAAACTCAAATTTGGAAACCGGGTAGTCAAGACCTACCCTTGGACCCGGGTTTGGATGTAAGGCCCCGTACAATTTTTAACCACAAACTCGGGATCTTGTGGTGCCAAGTTAGATTCAAGTGTTATTATAGTAGAAATTCTTCGCGACAAGCAGACTTTTTGGATTGAACAGTACACTACGGACTTAGAGGAAAATATTTTGCAGAAGAACGTGTTTCTGCGGCCCATTATGCAGCCGCATAATCACTCTGCGGACCGCATAATGCCCGCAGAGTAAAGCAGAAAATTGGACAATTTTGAGGCCAGTTATGCAGCCCAATTATGCGATTGCATAATCGATTTGCGTGCCTCATGGTTATCGAATATCCACCTTGGACTTTCGCGAAGGGGAGCTCTGCGGTGCATTATGCGACCGCAGAACAGGTATGCAGACCGCATACTGGTCGCATACCCTGTCAAAAAATTCAAGCCTCTGAGGGCTATTTCTGCGATCACTTTGCGGACTGCATAACCATTATGCGGTCGCATATGTGACCACAGACCTGTGTCGGGGCACTCATTTTATTAATTTAAAACCCGACCCCATTCCGTTATAACACCCACCTTAGGCCATTTCAGTATATTTTTTGATAATTAGAGTGAGAGAAAAGGATCATAGAGTAAGGAAGTGGTCTTCATCAATTGTTCTTCAATCCTTGCCTAAACACCTTGAAGATTAACAAGAAAGGCACCTAGGTATCCTTCCCAAGAGGTAAGCTTCTATCACCCAAGCTCTTAATTCCATAATGTAGCTATACTGGGCCTTTAGTGAGGTAATTCATGAGGATAATGAGGGTTACCTTGCATGCATGTGATCCTAAGGTATGTGGGGGAGTGTTAAAATAAAGATAATAAAGAATGGGGAAGGGGTTGGGGTAATCTTCCACTAAAAAGGGGCCATGGGACCTTGACAAACACATAATGTTTGATATAATGCTCAAGTGAGCTAGGGCTATGATCGATTACCTAATTATAGGTTCAATTGTGCTACATTGTTAAATAAATTGAAGGTGCTAAAGGTTCCGGAACTTGTTGTAGGGATTAAGGAAAATTCAGTTAAGGTATGTATAGCTAACTCTCTTTTTCTTAGAATCGAACCCCCGGTGTCCGAATATTTGGTGTAAGTTCCCGACTTGATCATACTAGAATTGATTGCCTTAATGTGTTGTGTTGAAAGATTTATGTTTCCATAATTGTTCTAAATGTTTACCATGTCATCATGTTATTTAAGAATGTGTTTGATGTGACGAATATAAGTTAAGAAAGGTTATGAATTCGTGTCAAGAGTCGAATAAAGCTTGCTAACCTAATTTGTATGAAAGGCCTCCGTGTGATTATGATTTCCAAGCTCCTTCCCTCATATGTGCAATGCCTTATATGATAGGACTTATTGACATGGTTCATATTGCTATTTGAACGTATAAAAAGGGAAAGATTTGAATTGTAAAATGCGTCCAAGCGCCAAGAACGAATTTATAAATGAGGCTGCTTGTGACATGTAATGAAAGATGGGAAAGACATGTGAATTGAGTTGAATAATTGAAAGAGGTGATGTCTCAGCTGAGATGGCTTAGCTGATCGGGCCGAGATCGGGCACCATGCCATACACATGGTGTTACTTATGTTGGATTTACTGATTATTATTGTGGATATGGGTGATGTCTAAATTGATATGGCTTAGACGGTCTGGCCGAGACCGGACTCCCTGTAAGAACATGGTGGCATTCTGAGTTCTGGCACTTGTCAGTAAGATTATCAACCTAAAAAGATGGAATATTGAATCGGAAACTATGTGATCCTTACTTGGTGTTTCTTTTGTATTTCTCTGAAGCACTTATTGATTATTATGACTGCTTTCTCTTTGTTTCACTATTCATTCTACTAAGATTGGTGTTTTCCTTTACATACTAGTACTATTCGACAGTACTAATGTCCCTTTTGCCGGGGGCGCTACATCTTTGAATGGATGTAGGTGGTATCATCGCAGATAGCGCTGTGGTTCTCTTCCTCTCTCTCTCCTCACAGCAGTCTTGGTGAGCCCCATTTCTTCCTGGGGTCATGTAGTTCTTTTTTTGTAAAAGTTACCACGTTTTGAGGTATAGTCGAGGCCTTGTTGCCGGCATTGTCATGATTGTCTTTTGTATCATTATAGGCTCCGTAGACGTTTATATGGGTCATGTATGGGTATCGAAGTGGTCACTGGATTAAGTTGTATTTGAAACTCTTTCTCCTCTAAATTGTAAATTGTATGTACTTTTGGAAACTTAACTATGGCATAATGTATATAATGAAAAATGGACTAGCAACGTTTATGCATGTATATCTGATCCCTCCCGTGTTTAGCAGATGGTAACGTGTCCACTTTTCGGATCATGACTGAGTCGGGTAGGAATGGTCTAATAGGCTTGCTCGACCGGGTTCACTCGGTTGAGTGCTGGTCGCGCTCCCCGAGGTTGGGGAGTGACATTAGACCGGGCAGGCCCGGGGTTAACTTTTGTTGACTTTTTTGAAATTGTTTTAAGGCCATAGCTTTATTAATTGAAATCATTTTCTCTCACATTGTATGATGTATTTAAGTCTTCTTTGGCTATATTGAGCCGGGCAGAGGTGAATTTGTAAAGGAATAAGCTAAATTGAGTATTTATTTGGCCGAACTAAGGTAAATGTCTTACCTAACTTTGTTGAGGGAACTTTTACTACTATTTGACATTATTTTCTACATGCGGGGGTGATACATATATGAGGTAACGATCATATATGGATGTGTCAGGGTTAATCATGCTCGGGGGTAAATTATGTTGTATATTGTGCCTAGTAGAATTACGTGATCTTTTTGCTTCATGTATTACTTGACTTCTAGATACTAAGAATATGGAATTAAACGGTAGAAACCAAGATTTAGTTTACTACAACAACAACAACAACAACAACAATAACTACCCAGTAAAGTCCCACAAAGTGGGGTCTGGGGAGGGTAATGCGTATGCAGACCTTACCCCTACCCCGATAGGGCAGAGAGGCTATTTCCAATAGACCCTCGGCACAAGAAAAAAAAAGAAAAGAAAAGACAATTCATTAGTAACTTCATCAGAAATCGTTGAAATAGTAACATAAGCATAAGAACCATAAAATAAATATACAATAATATTATCCAGAATCTACCGTCCGGGGCTAAGATAAACGACAAGTATAGTGAGGGCTCAAAAAGAATCCGAAAGCCATCTAAGATCAACCCTATCCAACCCCTCCTCACCCCGGGAATGAAGTAAGAAAAGCTCTAGTACTCCCTATCCTACACCCCATGATGCTTGACCTCCAGACCTTCCTATCAAGGGACATGTCCTCGGAAATCCGCAGTCTTGCCATGTCCTGCCTAATAACCTCTCCCCAATACTTCTTAGGCCGTCCTCTACCTCTTCTAGAATCTACCACCGCCATCCGCTCATACCTCCTCACCGAGGCATCAAGGCTTCTCCTCCGCACGTGCCCGAACCATCTGAGCCTCGCTTCTTATCATCCACCGGGGCCACGCCCACCTTCGCTCGAATATCTTCATTCCTAATCCTATCTATCCTAGTGTGACCGCATATCCACCTAAGCATCCTCATCTCCGCTACCTTCATCCTCTGAATATGGAAGTTCTTAACCGGCCAACACTCTGCCCCATACAACATTGCCGGTCTAATCACAGCTCTATAAAACTTACCTTTGAGTTTCGGTGGTACTTTCTTGTCACACAAGACTCCAGATACAAGTCTCCATTTCATCCAGCCCACCCCTGTTGAACCAAGTCACTGCATGGTTTTGAAGATTGACAAATGCCAACCCAGTTGAACCAGGTCCATCAGGGGAAACAAAGTGAAATAGACCCATTGGCACAAGAAGCGTCCATGCACAGGAGACAAACATTATCTGTGAACTAAGAGGTTATCTCCTAAGCGAAAAGGTTGCAAATTGATAAGAAGATGTAGTTTGATTTCAGGTAGGACAAAAACGAGATCAAGGAAGTTAAGATAAACACTAAATCTTCCACCAAGGAAGAGTTGCATTAGAATTGAACAACAACATCTCAACTACTGACTCTATAAAGTGTGGAAGCATTCTTGCTGAAGAATTGAAGCACAAACACTGAAGTGAAACAAGAACTAAAAGCAAAATTATCAAAGAAATTTTGCAAGTAGAATCCTTGTGCGACACAAAAGCTACTTGAGCCACTAGAAGAACCAGTTCCATCTGTTGTCTTTTGAGTCTAGTGGTTTGTAGTAGGTGATTGAATATTGTATCTTTCAGCTTTATCTAGAAGCAATTATAATAGGTACACACTGTTCAAGTTAGAGTTAACTTGAAGTTTGTCGCAATTAGCTAGAGGCTAGTTTGCCACAAAGGGATTAGAGTTAGTCCTTAGGTTTACAAAAGAGTTTATTATGTAAATGCTATTTGGCTCAAAGTTGTAGTGAAGAGTTTGGGAAAATCTTACTAGGAAGTAGGTTGTGGTTTTTTCACCTTTTGAGTCAGGTGTTTTCCACGTAAAATTGCTGTGTTCTTTAAATTCTGCAATTACTTTTCCGCAAACTATAGAAGTTTGAACACCAAGAAGAACCAGGTTCTTCTATAGAGACTGCACTCCAAAATTGGATACCACACAAATCACCCCCCTCTTGTGTGGTATTGAAGTATAAAATATCAATTGATATCAGAGCAGGTTATCCTTGAAAAGGCTAACACCTTGGAAAATATCAAAATGAGTGCACTACCTGGAAACTGAGAGGGTCAATCAACTGCAAGGCCACCACTCTTTAATGGCCAGTATTACTCCTGGTGGAAGTACAGGATGAAGGATCACTTGATTGGAGAGGACTATGAACTTTGGGACATAGTCACTGATGGTCCTCTAGCCACCATGAAGAAGACTGTTGAAGGAGTAGATGTACCAAAGACTAGAGCTAACTGCACTGCTGAGGATCTGAATAAATGGGAGAATAATGCTAAGGCCAAAAAATGGCTAGTTTGTGGACTAGGTCCAGACGCGTATAGTAGAATTCAGAGATGCATCACTACCAAAGAAATTTGGTATACCTTACAAGTAGCCCACGAAGGAACACCTCAAGTGAAAATATCAAGAGGTACTCTACTATACTCTCAGTATGTAAACTTCACTATGAAAGAAGGACATATAATCCAAGAGATGTACACAAGGTTCACAACTCTGACAAATGAACTTAAGTCTCTTGGTTGAGTCATTCTTGAAGAGGACAGGGTGGTGAAGATCCTGACAAGGGTCTTGCCAATTTCCCGGGAAAGTAAAATCACTGCTATCCAGGAATCCAAAAATATGGCAACCCTCAGATTGGACGAGCTAATTGGAAACCTTACTGCCTATGAACTTAGAAGGCAGATAATGAAAACAGATGCTCCAAAGAAGAAAGAAGTCTAGCACTGAGAATCACAGAGGGAGTAGATATGGAGGAAGATGAGATGGCCATGATCACTATGGAATTCAGAAACTTCCTCATAAGGAAAAAGGGCATCTCAAGAGGTGGAAACTACAACAAAGTTAAAGCTCCAGAAAGGCCAGCCAACGAGGGATGCTACAAGTGTGGAAAGACTGACCACCATATCAAGAATTGTCCTCAGTGGGAAGTGGAATGAAAAAAGGAGAGATTTGAAATAAGGAACAGGAAGAAGGAAATGGTCCGACCCAAGAAAATCACAACAAAAGCTATGGTTGCTTGTTGGGGGGAAAGCTCAGATGAAAAATCAGAAGATGGTGAGAATGAAGAACAGGCGCTCATGGCAATTGGCGATTCTAATGAGGAATCATATGAAGAACCAGAGGTAAGTATATCCCATCTCAAAAACAAAATAAAATTCCTATCCAAAGAAAAACTCTCTGAGTTGCTACTTGATTTCATGGATGATTCCGAAGAAACAACCAAAGAGAAAGAACAACTCTCTAAAGAGTGTGCAATGCTAAAAGAAAAATGCCTGAACCTGGAAATCAGAGTAAGTGAATCTGATAAGAAAAACATTGTCTTGTTGAACCAGGTTCGTCCACTTGAAACTAAGATCCTAGAGCTAAAATCTGAAAATTTAAAATTAAAGCTAGGATCTAGTAAAAAGACTGTTGATCATTCTCATATCTTGTTAGAAGAAAATGTGGAAAAACTAAAAGATAAGATGTATATCAAGGATGAACATATAAGGACACTTAAAGAAGAACTTGGTAAAGTCAAACATGAATTAGATCGAACTTGTAAATCGAATAAATCCTCTGGTGCCTTGAGGCTTCGAGAAAATCATAGTAGCAACCAGAGAGGACTTAGCTTTGGGAGTCAATTGCCCAAGTGGGATCCCAAAATCAAGTATCTCACTCTCCCTGAAAATAAAATTTGCACCCATTGTGGTAAGACTGGTCATTACAAAATTGAGTGTACCGCAAAAGAGCAGGCCAGTCGAAGAAATGAGAGTTTTGTTAAAAAGAAAAACTGGTTACCAAATTGGGCCAGAAAAAGCTTAATTCATCCTTTCTCTCATAGAAAAGGACCCAAACTAGTTTGGGTTCTTAAGACTAACCCCTGATTTCTTTTTGTAGGTTCAAGTGAGAGGAAGCAGCCAAATTTTGTATTTGGATAGTGGCTGCTCAAAACATATGACAGGGAACAAGGAACAGTTCCTTTCACTTGAAAACCTCAAAGGAGGAAATGTCTCCTTTGGAAATGGAAAGAAAGGTGAAATTATTGGGGTTGGTAAGGTAGGTAAGGACGACACACGTTCCATTGAACATGTGTACCCTATAGATGGCTTGAAATATAGCCTGAATAGTGTGTCACAATTGTGTGACAGAGGTAACCTGGCTTCTTTTACTTCCACTAAATGTTTTGTGATTAACCTGCTCACTGACAAGATTGTTTTGCAGGGAAAAATAATGAATAACATCTATGTCATAGACTTGTCCACACTGTCTGAAAATGAACTCACTTGCTTAAGTGTGTTGGACAATGATCCCCTCCTATAGCACAAAAGACTTGGTCACACGAGTCTAAATCAACTAAACAAATTAGTCTCTAAGGACTTAGTGGTAGGACTTCCTAACATTAAGTTCAAGGAATACAAAGTTTGTGAGGCATGTGCAAGGGGTAAGCAGGTAAGATCCTCATTCAAAAGCAAGAAAATGGTCAGTACCACCAGGACGTTGGAACTGGTTCATATGGACTTATGTGGTCCTATGAGAACTCTGAGCAGAGGTGGTAAGAAATATATAATGGTGCTAGTTGATGATTACTCAAGGTTCACTTGGACCTTATTTCTAACATCTAAAGATGAAGCATCTGATATGTTCACTTCATTTGTTAGAAAAACTCAAAAACAGTTAGGAAATCAACTAGCATCAATAAGATATGATCATGGCACTGAATTTGAGAATGCAAAGTTTGCTGAATTCTATGATGAACATGGTATAAATCACAACTTTTCTGCCCCTAGAACCCCACAGCAAAATGGGATTGTTGAAAGAAAGAACAGAACTCTTGAAGATATGGCTAGAACCATGCTTCTTTCTAGCAAACTACCCCATATCTTATGGGCATAAGCAATAAACATTGCATGCTACATAATAAATAGATGCATAACCAGACCACTAGTAGAGAAAACTCCTTATGAATTACTTAAAGGGAGAAATCCCAACATATCCCACCTCAGGGCTTTTGGATGCAAGTGCTTTGTGCAGAACAATGGTAAATTCGATCCCAGAAGTGATGAGGGAGTATTCTTGGGATATTCATCACATAGCAAAGCTTATAAAGTATATAATAAAAGAACTATGTGTGTAGAAGAATGTGTGCATGTTGTCTTTGATGAAACTAACACTCTTTCTAACAGACAGGGACCAGAAGATGAGGAGCTTGGACTGGTCAAAAGCAGTGAACAAATTGAAGCAAATATGGAAGATGGAATAGGTGATGGACCAGGTCCAACTACCCCAAGCAACATGACAGGGGGAACTCAACAGCAAATTACTCTGGACCTTATCCTTGATCCTGTTCCACAACAACAAGACACCATAAGATCATCTAGAAGTGAAAAATTGGTGCTCAAACCACACAAATATCAGAGTTCTCACCCTCTTGAGAAGATCATAACAAATTTGACATCCGGAATCAAAACAAGATCCTCTTTGAAAAATCTATGTGCGTTTGATGCCTTTCTATCCTTGATCGAACAAAAGAACATTGGTGAAGCCCTACAGGATGCTGACTAGGTAAATGCCATGCAAGAAGAGCTGAATCAATTTGAAAGAAGTTAAGTATGGCACTTGGTACCCAGACCGCTAGACAGATCAGTAATTGGCACAAAATGGGTCTTCAGGAACAAACTCGATGAGGATGGAACTGTTACAAGAAACAAGGCCAGACTGGTTGTCCAAGGATATAGTCAAGAAGAGAGAATTGACTATGATGAGACCTTTTCTCCTGTGGAAAGATTGGAGGCAATTAGACTTCTTATAGCATTTGTTTCACACATGAAATTCACTCTCCATCAGATGGATGTAAAGAGTGATTTCCTCAATGGCTATCTAAAGGAAGAAGTATTTGTAAAACAACCTCCAAGTTTTGAAAGAAATGAGTCACCTGACCATGAATACAAACTTGACAAGGCTTTGTATGGACTCAAACAAGCACCAAGAGCATGGTATGAGCGGCTATCAAAATTCCTGCTAGAACATGGATACAAACGAGGTAAAATTGACAGTACCTTGTTCTTAAAGGAAAAAGGTAAGGATCTTCTGGTTGTGCAAATATATGTGGATGATATCATATTTGGGGCAACCTCTGAAAAATTGAGTAAGGAATTTGCTAAACTTATGGGGAGTGAGTTTGAGATGAGTATGATGGGTGAGCTAAACTTCTTTTTAGGATTGCAAATCAAGAAAAACTCAAATTGAACAATGATCCATCAACAAAAATATGTGAAGGAATTGCTCAAAAGATTTAAAATGGAAGACTCAAAAGACATTGACACCCCCATAGCCACAGCTACAAAATTAGATGTGGATGAACCTAGTTCATCCGTTGATCAGAAGCTATATAGAGGGATGATTGGGTCTTTATTATATCTCACTACCAGTAGACCTGATATTGTGTTCAGTGTAGGGCTGTGTGCTAGATTTCAAGCAAATCCAAAGGAGCCCCATCTAACTGTAGTGAAGAGAATTCTGAGATATCTAAAGGGAACTACTGATTTATGTCTTTGGTATCCTAAAGGTAGTAATTTCGACCTTGTAGGATATGCTAATGTAGATTATGCAGGTTTCGTAGTTGACAGGAAAAATACCTCAGGCATGACTCACTTTTTGGGCTCTTGCATTGTGTCTTGGGCCACCAAGAAACAAAACTCAGTAGCCTTATCCACTGCTGAGGCTGAATATGTGGCTGCAACCTCATGCTGTGCTCAGTTGCTATGGATCAAGCAACAACTTATGGATTTTGGTATAAAGGTTGGATGCATTCCTATTTTCTGTGACAACACTAGTGCAATTAGCATGACAAAGAACCTGGTACATCACAAGATAACCAAGCACATGGATGTCAGACACCATTTCCTAAGAGATAACTATGAAAAAGGAATGATCTCAATTGAATTCTGTGCTACTGACAAACAAATTGCAGATATCTTTACTAAGGCACTAAGTAGGGAGCATTTTGAGAGAAACAAGCTTGAATTATGGATGATTAAGATCACCTAATTGAAAAACAAAAATGAATTTTTTTTTTTGGCTAGAAACACTAAAATAGGTAACTAACCAGACTAATCGTTGCTCAGTATCATGACTTTACTGCCATACTCTCTTGCCATGTATTAATATGATTCCCTGGTTGCTAATGATGTTTTTCTATCATTGTAAATTGAGGAAAATTAAAGACTATAACATGATGAACCTGGTTCATCGCTGCTGGTTCATCTGGATGACAAGGTACGTGCTCATCTCCATACACTTATTGAAATAATTATAGTCACACATGAGAAGGACTCTATCTATATTTGGTTCATTTCAAATTCTTAATACTTATCCCAAAATGAACCTATTCCAAAGAGTCCCATTGAACCTTAATTAGCCTAGTTATGAGGGAGTCAAAATCGTCTAATCACTGACACTCCTGCAGCGATTAGACTTCCACTTGCTAAAGAATTATGCCCGTTGTACATTTCATAACCACATATTTAAAAGGCCATCATTACCTCTCCTCTTCAAAAACATAACCGTCGAACCAAGTAAATCATTCATCTCATACAGAACTGATCAACTTTCTTCTCTCCCCAAATCTTCATAACAATGTCTTATTCACCAGCCCCTGCTTCATCTTCATCAACCAACACTGGTTCTAATTCTCCATCAATACACAACTCACATTCTCCAACCAGGTCTTCGACCCCTCAAACCCCTCCAGTTCCTAAACCCACTCCTTCACTCAAATCAGTCCCAGTCATTACACCTAGACCCACTCCAGCCCCCAAACAACGTAGAGTAAAGGTGTTGGCCAGGAAAACAGTTGCATCTGCTTCTCGTGCCAAATATTTAAATGAGATACTTCAATCTAGCAAGGTCCAAGAATTTGAATCCTCTAGTGAGTCCTTCAAATATGGAAATAAGGATGAAGCACCAGGTTCATCTGACACTGACAAGGGAAATCTTGAAGTTGGGTCTGCAACTGAAGTCGCTGAAAATAGGTTTATCTTGATTGGGTCAATAGTGGATGTAGAAGTACCGGATAAGCGAAGAAAAATTGGGAACAATATAAACATTGAGAGAGAGGGGGGAAGGGAGTTCAGAAAGGGGATCTGGGAAGGAAGGTGCCACTCTGGCTATTTGTGGCCCCGCTCCTGTGATTGTTGAGGAAGGAGTCAAAGCTTTAGGAGGAAGCAATTCTGGGGAAGCAACAGCATGTCTGGAAAGCCTACAACAAGCAGTAGATGAATCTGGTTCATCTATTGAGGAAACATTGGATGAGATGCTGAACAAATTGGGGGAGTCCTACAATCCCAAAAAGAAGAGAACTCCAAAATCCAAGAAAGCCATTAACCCAGTTCCAACCAAGAAGAGGAAAACTTCATCATCTGCTGATGCTCCTTCCCCAAAGAGTCGTTCTACTAGAAGCACTATTAGGCAACAAGAAGAAGAATTGGAAAAAGCTTTGAGAGAGAGCAAGAAGAAGAAGTCTTCCTAGGGAAAGGCAAAAGTTGGAGAGCCTGTTGAGGCAGTTCATGTTTATGATGAAGAATTGGACCTAGTCCATCATGAGGAGCAACCAACACCAGTTGAGGTTGAGACACCAAAACCCAAGAAAGCTAAGGCTTCTTCCAAGAAGTCAGCCTTTGTGTCTGCCACACCCTCAACGACTGCAAAGAGGACTAGGTCTGAGTCAAAGAAAGTAAAGATTGTTGATGATGAGGAATGGAGTGGAGAAGATGAGGAAGTGTCTGGTGAGGATACTGACAAACTTACAATTTTTGGAAAGCGTACTATCTTGAAGGGGAAGCTGGTTAGAGACCTTGAGGAATCAGGGATGATTTTCTTGATTGATACGTTAGTTGCGCAAGGGAAGGACATGGTTCTTCACCTTGAGGGAAGGCTAGCTAGGAATGAGTTGGTTGAATTTATGGCCAACGTAGTTTTCAAAGATGGCAGGGTATCCTCCTAGGTTCAAGGAGTTGCGATTTCGTTTGATGCAAAGGATTTGGGGGAAATACTAGATATCCCGTCTGAGGGTTATGATGACTACACTAGGCAAAGGTGGCCTAATATGGCTGCTTTTCCCTCAGCTCTTCAAATCACCAGGTCCTTCTGCGAGAAAGAGCAAGAACTGGAACCCAGGGTAGTGTTTAAAAGTGAGATGAGGCCTCAGCTATTCAAATCACCAGGTCCTTCTGTGAGAAAGAGCAAGAACTGGAACCCAGGGTAGTGTTTAAGAGTGAGATGAGGACTCAGCACAAATTGTTCTTTGAGTTTGTGATCAAATTTCTGCTGCCTAGGAAAGAGCGACGGCACATTGCCAGCTACATGGATCTCACGCTCATGGAGTGCTTGTACAGGGGTAAACAGATCAATTGGCATGCCTTCATCATCCACCACTTGGATAGGGTTGTGAATGGAGCCAAGGCACATGATATACCTTATGGGTTTATCCTGACCGCAGTGCTTGCTCACTTCAAGGTTCTAGTGAAGACTGCTGAAATGGCTACTGCTAAGGACTACTTTGGGAAGAATACGTTATTGACCTGTGACTACATTGTTAATATTCCTGAGGATGAACCTGGTTCATCTAGGAAAATGCCTGTTAATAGCAAGGTCGGGACACTTGTGCAGGAAGGTGAGATCAAGGATGTAGAGATCCTTCATTTGAAATCTCACCTTATTGAGGTTGAAGCTGAGCGGGATGATCTCAAAGCTGAATTAGCCATAGAAAAGGAGAAGAATGAGGGTGTTCTTCATCAAATGCTCTCCCTTTTTCAAGGCAAGACCACAACCTCTTCTACCCCTTCCCAGCCTTAGGAGTCTAGTGCCACCAAAATAACCCCTCTATGACCATGTTGGGAATTATCTTATCTTGTTCTGCTTTTTGTTTTTTTTGTTTTGCTCATGGTTACGACTGTTTTTAATTCTCTTTGTGTATGGTGCCTGATCTACTATCTAATCAATGAATGTTGCTTTGGGTTATTGATTTTGTCTCAGTTTCTTATATAGCTTACATTTATTGGTTTTTTTGATGATTAATCCATGCTTTGCACCTGCAGTTGCCTCAATGGCCATGGGTAATTGTTAATACTTCTCGTAAGTTTTTCATTTTGAAACTTTTCTATGATGCCAAAAGGGGGAAGACATGTGTTTTTTCAATATTCCAAATGATGAATTTTGTGATATTTATAACCTAATGAACTTGGTCTCTCTATGATGAATACTTAAATCTATACAAAGTGTCTATGTTGGATTGAAGTATGTACAGGGTTAAGCACAAAGTTTGTCATCATCAAAAGGGGGAATTCGTTGAACCAAGTCACTGCATGATTTTGAGGATTGACAAATGCCAACCCAGTTGAACCAGGTCCATCAGGGTAAACAGAGTCAAATAGACCCATTGGCACAAAAAGCGTCCATGCAAAAGAGACACACATTATCTGTGAACTAAGAGGTTATCTCCTAAGCAAAAAGGTTGCAAATTGATAAGAAGATGTAGTTTGATTTCAGGTAGGACAGAAACGAGATCAAGGAAGTTGAGATAAACACTAACTCTTCCACCAAGGAAGAGTTGCATTAGAATTGAACAACAACATCTCAACTACTGACTCTATAAAGTGTGGAAGCATTCCTGCTGAAACATTGACGCACAAACACTGTAGTGAAACAAGAACTGAAAGCAAAATTATCAAAGAAATTTTGCAAGAAGAATCCTTGTGCGACACAAAAGCTACTTGATCCACTAGAAGAACCAGTTCCATCTGTTGTCTTTTGAGTCTAGTGGTTTGTAGTAGGTGATTGAATATTGTATCTTTCAGCTTTATCTAGAAGCAATTGTAATAGGTACACACTGTTCAAGTTAGAGTTAACTTGAAGTTTGTCGCAATTAGCTAAAGGCTAGTTTTCCACAAAGGGATTAGAGTTAGTCCTTAGGTTTACAAAATAGTTTATTTTGTAAATGCTGTTTGGATCAGAGTTGTAGTGAAGAGTTTGGGAAAATCCTACTGGGAAGTAGGTCGTGGTTTATTCACCTTTTGAGCTAGGTGTTTTCCACGTAAAATTGTTGTGTTCTTTAAATTCTACAATTACTTCTCCGCAAACTGTAGAAGTTGGAACTCCAAGAAGAACCAAGTTCTTCTATAAAGACTACACTTGAAAATTTGATACCACAAAAATCACCCCCCTCTTGTGTGGTATTGTAGTATAAAACATCAGCCCCTATACGATGTGTGACGTCCTCGCCGATCTCTTTGTCCCCCTGAATCACGGACCCAAGGTAATTGAAGTTGTCCCTCTTGGGGATGACCTGCAATCCAAGCATCGCGTCCCTGCCTACCTTTCTCGACTCGACGCTAAACTTTCACTCCAGGTACTCTGTCTTAGACTTGCTCAATTTGAAACCCTTAGACTCAAGGGTCTGTCTCCAAACTTCCAGCCTCTCGTTAACACCGACCCTCGTCTCGTATATCAGAATTATGTCATCAGCAAATAACATACACCATGGAACATCACCTTGAATATGGTGTGTCAGTGCATCCATCACCAAGGCAAATAGGAATGGGCTAAGCGCAGATCCTTGATGTAACCCCATAACAATCGGGAAATGCTCTAAGTCGCCTCCCACAGTCCTAACCTTAGTCTTAGCTCCATCATACATGTCCTTGATCGATCTGATGTAGGCTTCTGGCATGCCCTTTGCCTCAAGATATCTCCACAGCACCTCCCTAGGGACCTTTTCATACGCTTTCTCCAAGTCAATAAACACCATGTGCGGATCCTTCTTCTTATCCCTGAAATGTTCCACCAATCTCCTAACAAGGTGGATAGCTTCCGTAGTGGAGCGACCCAGCATGAAACCAAACTGGTTGTCGGATATAGACGTCGTCTTCCTCACCCTCGCCTCAACCACCCGCTCCCAAACTTACATGGTATTGCTTAGTAACTTTATACCCCTATAGTTGTTACAACACTGGATATCACCTTTGTTCTTATACAACGACACCACTGTACTCCACCT
This sequence comes from Nicotiana undulata, assembly GCA_005239495.1. Classification (NCBI taxonomy): domain Eukaryota; kingdom Viridiplantae; phylum Streptophyta; class Magnoliopsida; order Solanales; family Solanaceae; genus Nicotiana; species Nicotiana undulata. The sequence continues at coordinate 19,177 of MDKH01081694.1, forward strand.
CCACTCCTCCGACATCCTCTTAGTCTTAAAAATTACATTGAACAACCTAGTCAGCCACTCCAATCCTGTCCTACCCATACATTTCAAGAACTCAATCGAAATTTTGTCCGACCCGGTCGCTCTACCCCTACTCATCCTACGCAAATCCCTCACGAACTCCTCCACCCTAATTCTCCTGCAATCTACGACTCTCCGGATGCCCCAAATCCCCTAGCTCTATATCCCGATCCCTCTCCTCGTTAAGAAGACCACAGAAGTATGACTGCCACCTCTGCTTAATCTGAGACTCCCCCATCAGTACTCTACCATCCTCGTCCTTGATGCACCTTACTTGGTCTAGATACCGAGCCTTCCTCTCCCTCAATTTAACCAACTGAAATAACATCATGTCCCCGCCTTTTTCCCTTAATTCCTCGTACAAACGACCAAACGCCGCATTCTTGGCCTCCGTGACCGCTAGCTTCGCCTCCTTCCTCGCCACCTACCTCTCTCTGTTTGCTCTCCTCTCCTCATTGCTTGAGCTCCATGCCAACTTCGCGTACGGTACCTTCTTCGCCTCCACTTTACCATGGACTACATCATTCTACCACCAGTCACCTTGATGCCTGCCTGAATAGCCCTTGGTACCCCTAGCACATCCCTCCCTGCCTCCCTCACATAGTTCGCTATCGCTGACCACATAACGCTTGCGTCCCCACTACTTTTCCAAGCTCCAATATCGGATAACCTCCTCTCCAACTCTTGGGCTTTATCCTTAGTCAAATATCCCTATCTAATATGCGGTCGTCCCCGAGCATCCCTCATCTTCCTCTTCACCAAGATTCCGATGTCCATCACTAGGAGTCTATTCTGAGTCGCGAGGAACTCTCCCAGGATAACCTTGCAATCCTTGCACAACCCTCTATCACACCTTCTGAGGAAGAGGTAGTCAATCTGAGTCTTCACCGCCAAACTTCGGGAAGTAACCAGATGCTCCTCCCTCTTCGGGAAATATGAGTTCGCAATCAGCAGCTCGAAAGCCCTAGCAAAATCTAACAATGAAGAACCTCCTCCGTTCTTATCCCTAAGGCCAAAACCACCATGCACCTCGCCATAGCCACCAGCGGCCGACCCAATATGGCTATTTAAATCCCCTCCAATAACTAACCTTTCAGAAGGAGGAATACTACTCACCATCTCGTCCAAACCCTCCCAGAAGCGCCTCTTAACCTCCTCATCCAAGCCAGCTTGCGGTGCGTAAGCGCTGATAACATTGAGGGTGCATTCACCAACCACCAACTTAATAGCCATTAGCCTATCATTCACTCGCCTAACCTCAACCACAGACTCTCTAAGATCCCTATCAACCAAGATGCCCACTCCATTCTTACCCCTCATGACCCCAGAGTACCACAACTTATACCCATCTACAATCCTCGCCTTCGACCCTACCCACCTAGTCTCCTGAACATAAGCTATGTTGACCCTCCTCTTCTGGAGAATCTTCGCCAACTCTAGTTTATTATAACTCGATTAAATTTTGATGGAATGTGGCGAAACATTTGGATGTTTAATTCAGTCATCATTATGCTTAATCACAAATACATTGCTACGACCATTATTCTTGGGATATTAGATTATATGCTTGAGTTGTAGATCATTTTGAGATTTGTTGAAATACTTGAACAATAAGGTTCTTGAGGATTTAATGAACTATTGTTTCCTAGGAAGTGGTGATTGAGGTTCACTAGAAATATTTGTTTTACTACTCTCCTTGATGTTAATTATGCTTCCTACGTAGCTTGTCAATGATATATACATGTGCTTGGCGGGGAAGAGTGTAAAGCACGAAGGGTGATGCCGTGCCATTATAAATAAATATATATATATATATATATATATATATATATATATATATATGTGTGTGTGTGTGTGTGTGTGTGAGAGAGTGTGTGTGTGTGTGTGTGTGTGTATGTGTGTGTGTGAGGGAGGGAGGGTGTAAAGCACAAAGGTTGATGTCGTGCCATATCATTTGAGAGTAAAAGCACGAACGGTGATGCCATGCCATGTCATGTGAGTGTAAATCTTGAAGGTTGATGTTGTGCCATGTTATGTGAGTATAAAGCAAGAAGGTGATTCCGTGCCATTTCATTTGAGAGTAAAAGAACGAAGGGTGATGCCGTGCCATTTCATTTATATTATCATGCTTTTATATTATCACGAGTTCATGGCACGATGGGTGTTTCCGTGCAGGCGAGGACGAGGGACATGCATTATGTTGTGATATCTTTTCCTCGTGTATACGTTCACGCCTTTATATTGAGCTTTTATTGTCATACTTATGGCTCTTATATGACCTGTCATTTTTGCCCTGTCCTTGTCCCCTATCTCAATTGTTATTGTGTTGCCCATGCCTTTTACTTGCTTGACTTGCAAATACCATGCCTACTTCCTGTTGTTATAATTACATGCATGCCGTATCCATTTTGTTGCACGTTAGTACAAGCCTTCTACCATGTTAGTTATTCCTGCCTCTACTTGTTAACTTATAAAGATTATGTGTCCCCTTCTTATTTGTTATGTCTATATCTAGGCCTTCACCATGCTAGTTAGTTGAAGTTTATATTCCTTTTTCCTAATTGTTGTCATCACACATATGCCTTCCGCCTAGTCTATTACTGTTGCCCATATGTATATACTCGGTCATTGTTGCTCCTTACTTATTTCCTACTTTCTCATTACTATTATTGGCATTTCTGCCATCCGGTTGGTACTGTTATACACATATTTGGTGAGGATGAGATAAATGCGCGAATGGTGTTATCGTGCAATTGACTTAATATCTGAGTAGATTCCTCATGTTATGAAATTTATGGAGTTACTATCATGATTTATTGGTTTTCGCATTAAGGAAAAGATTGGTTGAGATATTGAAAAATGTTAAATTGTGATCTTCTAGTACTCAGTTATTGCTTTCATATTTGTTACGTGTACTCTCTTTAGTTATATCGTAGTATAGTTCTATTGCTAGTCAACAGTACATGATTTATCAGTGAGTATCTTTTAACTAAAAAGCCTCATCACTACTTCAATAAGGTTAGACAAGATACTTACTGGGTACATGGGTCAGTTATACTCATACTACACTTCTGCACCTTGCGTGCAGATTTTCGGAGTGGAGCTGAGGGTGATGTCGGGAGCTGACTCTGAAGATGTTCGTGCATTCCTAATAAAGCTGCCACTTGTACTTGGTAGTTTTAGATGTTGCTAATCTGTTTATGTAATTTTCAAACAGATCATTGTATCTATTTGTACCATCTTGGTAAATTTCAAGTCTTAGAAGCTCATGATTTGTACCACCAGTCCTTGGACTGTATATATGTTCAGATAATTCTTTGTTGTTTTCCTATAAATCTCATTGGGATTGTATTGAGGATTAGTTGGCTTACCTAGAGGGTCGATTTAGGTGCCATCATGACTAGTGAATTTTGGGTCGTGACTAGTTGGTGTCAGAGCACTAGGTTCGTAGGTTCTACGAGTCATGAGCAAGTGTCTAGTAGAGTCTTGCGAATCGATATGATGACGTCCATACCTATCTTCGGGAGGCTACATGGCATTTAGGAAAAAATTTCCTTTCTCCGTTCCTCATCGTGCGACTTTGTTTTGAAACCTATAATTTTAATTCTTCCCATTCGTTCATATGTAATGTGGCGCACTCGGGATTCGCAATGCACCGACTATTTGTGATGTTGCAGATGGGTTATGAAGGGCTATGGATGCATGATTATCACCAAGATGTTCTGTCTCGTCTTGGGAGAGGATGCGTTGATAGATCTTTTAATAATTCATTTGTGGCACGAGGTGGATTCTTATATCTGGTTGGTAAGCACAAACATTGAAAGACTGGTTGGTGGCCTAGTTGTTGGGATTATGGCGGGTTCACGATAAGGTATCGATTTGAGTATAACTAGTGGGCCTAGTGTGTTTTTATGAGGTTTCCACGTGAGGTGCAAATATTATCATTTCTGAGCATTTAGGGATGTTTTTTGACTACTGCAAGGATGGGTAAGTGATTGGCAGAGTCTTCGGAGTGTTTTAATGACCAATATTGCATGTGCTTTTGAGGTATTCAGTCAAATGGTCGTGTGGGATCGCGGCATGCTATGAAGATGCGGTACTTTGGATTACCGACGATGTGTTCTATGGCTTCAGGTTATGTGGGGGAGTCCCCTACGTTACACCCCATATTTTTGTACGTGAAAGTATGCCATAAGTAAATTGATGAAAGCTCGGAAATGAGATATTACATCCCGCATTTTTTTACGTTAAAGTTTCATCGTAAGTTAATCGACGTAAGCTCGAGAATGATATTCTTTTGAGGTTGTAGGTATTATGCTAGTTCAAACGAGTGATAAATAAATTCGTGAATGTGTGAGGGTAAGTGAATCGAAAAAAATGAGTTTCGTCGAATTTTGATATTGTGGGATAAAATACGGTCCGAGCTATAATACCCGGTATTATGGACTAATGTTATATAAGGTACCACATGACCATGTTAGTGAGGTGTATAAAGTGTGTTAAAGTGATTAGTATTTTAAGTAAATTGAGTTAATTCTTAATTATGTGGGTAATATGTTAATTATTGGATTAGTGGGGGATTAATAAGTTTATTAGGGAAATGAGTGAATTTTTGGATAAAGTGTAACTCCCCTTCCAACGTGGCACACCAAAAGGCATTGATGATGAGTCTTAAGTCACAAAAACAAGGTGGCATGTTAGGGGCTTTAGGACAAAGCTTAGTCATCACCTAGTGAGGCCCACACCCACCAAGGTTTAAGACATTCCTCTAAATCACTTAAAGAGATTGAATATCTCTACAACATGAAGGATTAAGACTTCAATCAATTCATACAAGGATTTATGTATGTAGTGACGTGAATCTCTTGAAACACAAATTCAAACGAGATTTCTTAGCACCTTAGCAACGTGAGATTTTGCAATTTTAAGGGAGTACGTTGCAATCTTTCTTAAGAATATTATCGTATTTTCCCCTACTTCGATTCGTCGTTATGTGTTCTTTGAAAAATACGTGTGTTAGAGGGATTATTAAGAAAATCGGCTCAGGTATGTTAAGGATATCCCTTCTTTCTTTTGGCATGATCCATACGATACAAACGAAATGAGCAAATGCACAATTTCTATAAATAACTCTATTCATAGAAATACTAGAGATGCTTATGTTCATGATTCCTCATGTGTCATATTATTCTATCATCTGTTCATGGGTCTCAGAAAATACGTAAGTTGATAAAGTTTATTTCATGATATTAATCAAAGGCATAATGGTCTTATGACACTCCGAAAGATTTTATTGATGTACTTCTCATGCGTTGTATTTATTTACATTTACCCATGTCCAGATGGCGTTATATACGCGTATATATGTATATTATATGTATATGGGATATGAAAAAAGGTTACGGCGTAATATACGCACCACCACCTGATCAGCTGGTATACGTTGATGATTTGCCCATAGTGGCCGAGATGATATGATGGGATGCCCTCAAGGGATTGATGATATTATGAACGCATATACCCATGCATGATATGATATTTATACGCTTATTCATGACATTTTAAATATTAAAAGATTCACATCGTTATTCAGACTTGCATATCGAGTATTTTACTCCATGTTTCTCTCATGTCTATTATTTACTGAATTTCATTCCTTACATACTCGGTACATTATTTGTACTGACGTCCCTTTTGACTGGGGACGCTATTTTTCATGCCCGCAGGTCCTGATAGACAGGTTGAGAGTCCTCGAAGTAGGCTATCAGCTCAGCAGGTGTTGGTGCACTCAATTTGCTCCGGAGTTGCTTATTTGGTCAGTATAATTAGGACATGTATTGATTGGTATGGCGGGGCTTAGTCCCGACCTTTATGATACTTGTGTAGTCTTAGAGGTTTGTGGACAGATGTCATGTATACAGATACTTGTATGGCCTTGTCGTCCTATGTCTTGAGTTTACAAATGATCATTTTGGTCTTATAGACTCGTATGTCATATGTATAAGTTTTGATTACGTTGGGTCGTCTAATGTCGAGTATTTCTTTATGTTTTATTTTACTTATCTAACGGTAGTCTCTCCTACCCATTTACCTATGATAGTATTATACGAAAGATACGTTACGTTGGTACTCGGTTGAGTAAGGTAACCGGTGCCCGTTGTGGCCCATCGATTTGGGTCGTGACACGCTAATGACGAACAAATTGTAGGATCATGTGTTGTATCAGTTTCTGGGCCGAGGGATTGCTTGGTTGCTCTTTGAATATTCATGTGTTGGTGGAGCGCATGCAGGTTGGTCGGTGCGTATTAGTTGTGTATTGAAGATCAGAGTAAGGTGAGTGGTTTCAAGAAGGTTCTGAGGAGTTCCAGATCATATGTAGCATTTAAGGACTTCTGAATTTGTGCATAGGTAGGGCTTGATATCGCTAGCGAATGGTGATCGGATCTGCGGTATTTCCTTGTCAAGAAAGATCTATATGGCAATATTTAAGAGATGCAAGTAATGACTTTGGGATTCGCAGAGGGATCCTTCAGAGTGAGCATATCGAATTGGGTTACTTTCGATTTGGCAGTTTGTGTGATTAAGTTAAGTTAGAGGTGATCGGTTTTGATGACTCGATCATGTGTTAATGAGTTCTGAAGAATTCATCATAGTGATGATCACGACCGGAGTTGATGTTTACTAAAGGTATAGAAGCTATATTGTGTGTGTGGTGATGTTCTCCTGGATTGAGTTAAACACAAGGTAGGTGGTTGATGAGATGTTCAATTTGCTCATGGTTCAGAGTTAATTATGGAATTTTTTTAGTGTCGAAAGTTAGCATGTTATAGGCAATGCGTTGTGTGGGGTTTAAAAGTTGCTTGTACAAAGTTGTGATTTAGTTTTGGAGGGAATGATATGAGTTCTTGGTGACACGGACGACTTCACTTGTTTAAGATTATGCTGGCACTATTTGTTTTCGCCGGAGGAGGGTTCGCCTATTGGCAGGTGCATTGTGTTTTGACTTGTGGGTATTTTTCTATAGGATGATGGAGTATGAATGACGTATCATCCACTTGAGTAGCGGTGTTGAGATCGGTCATAGAAATTCTGGTATACATGAAGTTCAAAGATGAGATGTTCTCATTAGCAGACTATTCCTTGATTGCAAATTGTGAAGGAATGTTGAGGATGCGGTGATTTATGGTATGTGTTATTGAAAGGTTGTTTTGGACTTTTGAAGGTTATTTACATGGTAGGGAATGATCGGGATCTGGTTTGGGGATTATTTGTGAGCCTAATGAGAATGTGTATTCTGTATCAGATCGGATTTGCTTGCTTCTGCTCAGCTATTACCACAGGTGTATCGTTGGGTGGAATAGATGTTATTCGTGCCTTGGTCTATGTTATGTGTTTCTCTCTTATACTATGACGGGTTGTGAGTGTTATATGATTTTTCGCACGTATATTGTAATTCTGTATGGGCCTTATGTCGTTATGGGCAAGATGGCCCTCGTGATGTTGATTGGCTTATTGCACCATAGTGTGCTTGTCTTTCTTAGTATTGTTGGGCCTAATCATTTTACCACAATTATATTTTTGTGCACTTTATTGTGTTGGTGGTTGGTGCATATTTGATCAATGATCCCGAGTATTATGGCTCGATGGGTGTCCTAGGTGGATTGATATGATGAGATCGGATTGCACGCCGCAACGGTACTGTGATGAAATGTAAATCTTTATGCTTATTTCGTGTGATTTTGCTTTCACCTTGTTGAAACTAGTTCCTAAGGAAAATGTTAAAATTATCCTTCCTGCTTAACTTGCTTAGTATCCTCCTCATTTAACTTCCCTACTATTATCTTTCATGTCATAATTATTACTTGTTAGTGTATGGAATCGTATTGTGTGAGGCTCCATATGATTATTGTTGAGACTTGTCGGTGGGGCTTCTTGTATTGGCTGAGATGAGGTTTCTATATCTGAGATTTTCACTATCGTATTGGATAAGGAATGTTTGGAAGAATGATACTATATTTCTGTTGAGGATTTGGGCAATGGCCCTAGTCAGACGAGTCATCTTCTTGGCTTATTAATCAGATGAGTGGTTAAGAGATTATGCATATTTCTTTCATCATCAGCACTAAATGAAGGTTTTGGACGAGGTTCAAATCAATATGAGGTTGCTACCGGTACCGAACTTGTTTTTGGTAGCGACAGTGGCCAGGAGTTACTGCTGCAAGTATCTGAGTGATGTGGTGTATCATATTATTACATCATGGGTTTATTTTATGACTTAATACAACTTGTTCAGACTTATATGATGCGTAGATGTGAGATTCAGATCTTGAAATGAATTCTGGATCTTGGACATTGGGTTCAAAGGTTTAAATACCAAGGTTGAAGTAAGGATCTCCAGTTATGTTGCGTTGGCAGGCTTATATGGAGCAGGGTAACGTGGGATCACCCCCCAGTATATGCGTGGTAAGGTTAAACTGTGATTTGATAGCCTTGGAACGACTTCTGGCACGTTCGAAGACGAACATATGTTTAAGTGGGGGAGGATGTAATGACCTGGCTGGTCATTTTGAGCATTTGCATTTCACTTGGTGGTTTGAGGGCACGAGTATCTATGCATGACATATTATGACTTGTGTGTGAATAATCGGTTTTGGTTTTCAAGTTATTTGAAATAGATTCGGAAGAATGAACTTCAAGATTAAAGCTTTAAGTTGGAAGAGTTGACCAAGTTTGACTTTTTAGCATTTGACCTCAGATTGGAGTTTTGATGGTTCCATTAGGTCCGGATGATGATTTTGGACTTGGGCGTATGCCTTGATTTGCATTTGGATATTTCTAGAAGGATCCGACACTAATTGGCGAGCGTTGAGAATTTGAAGGTTTGTAAAGTTCATAAGTTTGACCGGAAGTTGACTTTGAGGATATGGGATTAGGATTGTAGTTCTAGTAACTGGAATAACTTCGATATGTCATATGGAACTTGCCTGCAAAATTTGACGTCATTTGGAGTTGATTTGTTACGGTTCGGACGCTTTGTTGCGATTCTATAAGTTCTTGTAGTTTATTGTGATCTTCGTGAGTTTTGCCGTCCGATTCATGATTTCAGAGGTTATTTTGATGTTTTCATTGCGCGAGCGAGTTCTTGTTGTGTTGTTGGACTAGTGTGGGTGGTTGGTTTGGAGCCTCAGGGGCTCGGGTGTGTTTTGGATTTGTTTCAAAATAATTTTTATGATTTTTGAGTGCTGGTACTGGTGTCATCGCATTTGCTATGTTTTTGTCGCAAATGAAACTATCGCAATTATGAAGTGGCCCTCGCATTTGCGAACCTGGGCTGCTGAGGAAGACTTAGCATTTGCGAAGATATTCCTCGCATTTGCGAGTGTGGGTTGTTCGCTTTTGCGAAGACTTCTACCGCTTTTGCAAAGGTAGGTGTCTTCGCATTTGCGCTATTTTGGTCACAAATGCGACTTTAGCAGGACTCCGCCTAATTCGCTTTGCGATGAGTTGTACGCTTCTGCGAGGTTCGCATTTGTGAACCCCATGTCGCAAATGCCACATTTGCAGCTTGCATATAGCTGGGAATTGCGAGACTTAGATTCATTTTGTTATATTTTGAACCCTAGCTTTGATGGGAGGCGATTTTGTGAATGGATTTTCGTACCAAACCATTGGATAAGTACCCCTATTCAATTTTGAATTATATTTCATGATTATACATACCATTTAACATCAAATTCATGAGAATCTAGGGAAAAATTTGGGGATTTTATCTAAATTTTGAAAAATAATAATTTGGGATTTGAGAGTCGAATCGGGCTCGAATTTGGAAACAAAACACATATATGGGCTCGTGGGGCTATGGGTAGTCAAGACCTACCCTTGGACCTGGGTTTGGACCGCGCGAGCCTGGAATTGAATTTTGTTGACTTTTTGGAAATTGTATAAAGGTCATAGCTTTATTTATTGACATTGTTTCCTTTCACATTGTGTAATATATTTAAGTTGTCTTTGGCTAGAATGAGCCAGGAAGAGGTGAATTTGTAAAGGAAGAAGGTAAATTGAGTATTTAGTTGGCAGAATTGAGGTAAGTGTCTTGCCTAACTTTGTTGAGGGAATTTTTTCTACTATTTGACATTATTTTCTACAAGCGAGGGTGATACATATATGAGGTAAAAAGAACATATGCAAGTGCCAGAGTTAATCATACTCGTGGGTAAATTATGCTGTATTTTGTGCCTTGTAGAATTACGGGACCTTCTTGCTTCATGTCTTACTTGACTTCTAGATACTAAGAATTTGGAATTAAATGATAGAATCCAAGATTTAGTTTATTATAACTTTCTGAAAATTCGATGGAATGTGGTGAAATATTTGGGTGTCTAATTCGGTCGTCATTATGCTTAATCACAAAAACATTGCTACGATCATTATTCTTGGGATATTAGATTATATGTTTGAGTTGCATATCATTTTGAGTTTTGTTGAAATGCTTTCACAATAAGGTTCTTGAGGGTTTATGACACGACCCAAAATCAAAACATGGTCGTTATGGCGCCTATCGTGTTACTAGGCAAGCCTACTTCCCGAAATATTACTATTGATTGATTTTAAGAAATTAATAAAACAATATCAACATTTAGATTTCTCATAAACTAAATCAACTCTAAATATAATTCATATAAAGATACGGATGCTAGCCCCAAACATCGGGGTATCACTAAGTCATGAGCGTCTAAAACTATGAACTGAGATATATAAATTGTCTAACTGTCCACAAGAAGAAACGATAAAAGGAGTAACAAGGTCATGCGGACGCTAGAAGCTACCTTGAGTCTTCGCAAATAGCAGGACTGAACTCAACGATTGCCGCGCTCTAACTCACCTGGATCTGCACATAAAGTGCAGGGTGTAGTATGAGTACAACCGACTAATTTGTAACAGAAATAACTAAGGAACTGAGTAGTAGTGACGAGCTAAGTAAAACACTCCAATTATCTATTTTTACAATTTACAACAAACATGAATAAATAGGTAAATGCCATAACTCAGTAAATGCCACAAAGAAATTTAACAGATAAATGCAGCAACAACAAAAGTAAATGCAACTTCACAACAATGTCACTCCATCACGCATCACTCGCACTCAGCACTCAACACTCATCACTCAATACACTCAACACACTCAACTCCGGAGTGGCTCCCAAAGCCCAAGATCTAGGCACGGATAGCTCACGTACCATAATATGCTCTAAGCACGGACAACTCACGTGCCATAATATCAATACCTGGATCCGCACGGACAGCTCATGCGCTATGGTATCAATACCTGGACCCGCATAGACAGCTCACGTGCTACGCGGACAGCTTACACGCTATGGTATTAATATCCTCACAACCAGGCCATCAGTCTCACTCAATCATGTACCTCACTAGCCTCACCATCATCAACAAATAAGGGGACATAACCCACATCAAGTATCACAACATATCAGCAATTAATAGAGACTGAGGTAAACATGTACAATAATTTCTATGACTGAGTACAAATAATATTAGCATGAATAAAGCCTAAGCATGATCTCTAACATGAAGGCAGACAAGTTCAACAACAAGTAACTATGTAAACACGAATGATGGCCATGAGGCCTCACGGAATGGACCGAGTCTCCATCCCTCGAGGTATACGCCCACACGCCCGTCACCTAGCGTGGGTATCACCTCCAAACAGTCACACGATATCAAATTCTCCAGGTTTATACCCTCAAAGCCAAAGTTAAAACTGTTACTTACCTCAACAACGTAAAAACCTACTTCGGAACGCCTTCGTCTATGGACTCTCCAAAAGCTCCGAATCTAACCAAAACCAGAATACTACTATCAACATAGGCTAAGGAATCGAATTCCACAACAAAAACTACATAAATAGGTCAAAAATCCGAAATTGGCTAAAACTCGGCCCTCGGTCCCACATCTCGAAATCAGTCAACAATGGTAGAATCAAAACCCTCGTACTTTCCAGAGTCTAACCATATAAAATTTATCAAAATCGGACTCTGTTTGGTCCCTCAAATCCCTACCTAAAACTCTCCAAAACTCAAGCCCTAACTCTCTCAATTTCACTTTGAAATCATCAATCAAATTCTAGAAACGAAGATGGATTCATGAAATATAACCAAAATTGAGTAGGGTACACTTACCCCAATCCCTATGGTGAAAGCCCCCAAAATCGCCCAAATCCGAGCTCCCCAACTCAAAATATGACCGAAAGAACAAACCCTAGTTTTATATATTTTTTTGTCAGTTATTCTGCCTCGTTCTCATGCCAAACGATCCCGAAACTCGCATTTTATGCCTCCAATGGATTCTTTGCAAAAATTCTAGTCAATTTAGGAATTTGAATCACTCAATTTGAGCTTATAATGAATGAGATATGTACGTTTTAATATTTGCAAATAGTGCAGATTTTTAAATACGCCGTCAGTGACAATTTCGTAATTAATCTGCACAATCTGGCAACCGTAGTAAAATAACCATAAAATCCTCACACGATGTTCAAATGAGATAATTCTTTTTGCTACGGGTCCGTAATGACAATATAGATCTAACGCTTTATTCAAAACAGAAATTGGAGCTCATTTGTTCAATATGATATCATTTATGCTTGAAGAAACGACATCGAAACATAAGAAAAATGAGCGCAACACAACCTAAACCTATCCGAAACTCACCCAAGGCCCTCGCGACCTCAACCAATAATTCCAACAAGTCATATATCACTGTCCAAACTTAGTCGAACCGCCGGAACACCCAAACCAACACCAAACACCAAATCAACCTAAAACTCAAGCCTAAGTATTTCTAAACTTCCAAAATTCGCCTACGACGCCGAAACCTATCAAACCACGTCCGAATGATCTCAATTTTTTCACATACGTCACCAATGACACTACAAACCTATTTTAACTTCCGAAATTCCATTTCGACCCCGATACCTAATTTTTCATTGCCGACCAAAAATCGCCAAATTTTTAACTTTTTCCAATTCAAGCCTAATTTTACCACATACCTCCAAATTATATTCTGGACACACTACTAAGTCTAAAATCACCCCACGAAGATAAATTAATCATAAACATCCAGATCCAAATTCGTTTACTCATAAGTCAACTTCCAGTTGACTTTTCTAACGTATCTTTCTAACTAGGAGACTAAGTATTTTATTTCACTCCAAAACTACTCCGGACCCAAACCTTCCAAGTTGATATAACTCAACACAGTTGAACAACACATAAATAAGAATAAATGGGGGAAACAGGGTTATGACTCTCAGAACAAACGACCAGGTTATTACAGTTTAATAACTCTTGTAGGCTTGAAAGTGGTGATTGAGGTTAACTTGAAATATTTGTTTAACTACTCTCCTTGATTTTATTTATGATTCCTACGTAGCTTGTCCTACGTACCAAGTCAAGTGCATCAAGGACGAGGATGGAAAAATATTGATGGACGAGGCACTTATTAGGAGAAGATGACAGACATACTTCCATAAATTGTTGAATGAGGAGGGGGATAGACGCATTGTGTTGGGTGATTTGAAGCACTCCAAGAGTCGGAAAAATTTTGGGTACTATAGGCGGATTACGGTAGATGAGGTGGAAGGGGCGATGCGTAAGATGCGCAGGGGCAAAGCGACGGGGCCAAACGAAATCCTGGAAGTGCGCGGGGCGGGCAGGTTTGGATTGGCTCACTGGTTTGTTTAATGTTATTTTTAAGACAAAGAAGATTCCCGAAGAATGGAGGTGGAGTACGATGGTAAGGAGACACGTAGCGCAGTTATCGCGAGGTTGGATGTTTGGAGACAGACCTTGAAGTTTAAAGGTTTCAAACTGAGTAAAACCAAGACAGAATACTTGGAGTGCAAGTTCAATGATGGGACCCATGATGCAAACGTAGAGGTTAAGCTTGTGATGCTCAAGTTATCCCCAAGAGAGCGAGTTTTAAGTATCTCGGGTTTATTATCCAGGGTAACGGATAGATCGAAGAATATGTCGCGTATCGCATCAGAGCGGGATGGATGAAGTGGAGGCTCGCTTCCGGTGTTTTATATGATAGGAATGTGCCGCTAAGACATAAGGGTTAGTTTTATCGAGTGGTGGTTTGACCGGCTATGCTGTATGGGGCTGAGTGTTGGCCAGTCAAGAACTCCCATGTGCAGAAGATGAGAGTAATAGAGATGGGGATGTTAAGATGGATGTGTGGGTGTAACAGGAGAGATAGGATTAAGAATGAAGCTATACGGAACAGAGTGAGAGTAGCCTCCGTGGAGGATAAGATGCGGGAGTCGAGGTTGAGATGGTTCGGACATGTTAAGAGAAGAAGAATTGATGCTCTTGTTAGGAGGTGTGAGAGGTTGGCTATGGAGATTTGGAGAAGAGGTCGAGGTAGGCCTAAGAAGTAGTAGGGAAAGGTGATTAGGCAGGACATGGCGTTGCTTCATCTCGCTAAGGACATGACCCTTGATAGGAGGGTGTGGAGGTCGAGGATTAAGGTAGAAGGTTAGTAGGTAGTGTATAGTTGTTCACGACAGTCTTAGTAGCATGCATGCCCCTTCATATTCTTAGATTTTTATTACCTTATGTGGTTTTGTTCGCCTCGGGTATTGTATTACATGTTGCTATTATTTGGTACTACTTATCCTTTATCTCTCCCTTTTTATTTTCTCTTCCATCTTATTTCCTTGCTTTCTTTCTTCTTCTTCTTCTTGCCCTTCCTGAGCTGAGGGTCTATTGGAAACAACCTTTCTACCTGCATTAGGTAGGGGTAAGGTGTGCGTACAGACTACCCTCCCCAGACCCCACATGTTGGGATCAAACTGGGTTTGTTGTTGTTGATGTTACGTAGCTTGTCATTAATATATACATGTGCTTGGTGAGAAAGAGTGTAAAGCACGATATATATACATATATATATATATATATTTATATATATATACATACATACATATATATATTAGGGAGAGTGTAAAACATGAAGGGTAATACCGTGCCATATTATTTGAGAGTAGAAACACGAAGGGAGACGTCGTGCCATGTCATTTGAGTGTAATGCACGAAGGGTGATGCCGTGCCATTTCATTGGAGAGCAAAAGAAAGAAGGGTGTTTCCGTGCCATATCATTTATATTATTATGCTTTTATATTATCACGAGTTCATGTCACGATGGGTGTTTTCGTGCAGACGAGGATTAGGGACATGCATTATATTATGATATCGTTTCCTTGTGTATATGTTCATGCCTTTACATTGAGTTGTTATTGTCCTACTTATGGCTCTTATCTGACTTGTCATTATTGCCCTGTTTGTGTCCCCTATCTCAATTGTTATTGTGTTGCCCGTGCCTTTTATTTACTTGACTTGCAAATACCATGCCTACTTCCTGCTGTTAGAATTACATCCATGTCGTATCTATTTTGTTGCACGTTAGTACAATCCTTCTACCGTGTTAGTTATTCTTGCATCTACTTGTTAATTTATAAAGATCATGTGTCCCCTTTTTATTTGTTATATCTATATCTAGTCCTTCACCATACTAGTTAGTTGAAGTTTATATTCCTTTTTCCTAATTGATGTCATCACTCCTATGCCTTCCGCCTAGTCTATTACTATTTCCCGTATGTATATCTTCGTTCATTATTGCTACTTGCCTATTTCCTATTTTATCATTACTGTTATCGGCATTTCTACCATCCGGTTGATACTGTTATACGCATATTTGGTGAGGATGAGATAAATGCACAAAGGGTGTTGTCGTGCAATTGACTTGATATCGGAGTACATTCCTCACGCTGTGAAAGTTATGGAGTGACTATCGTGATTTATTGGTTATCACACTAAGGAAAATATTGGTCGAGATATTGACAAATGTAAAATTGTGATCTCTTCTAGTACTCAGTTACTGCTTTGCACATTCGTTTCGTGTACTCTATTTTATTATATCGTAGTATAGTTCTATTGCAAGTCTACGGTACACGTTTTATCAGTGAGAATCTTTTAACTAAAAAGCATCGTCACTACTTTAACGAGGTTAGACTAGATACTTACTGGGTACATGGGGTCGGTTGTAATGATACTACACTTCTGCACATTGCATGTAGTTTTGGGAGCGGAGCTGAGGGTGATGTCGGGAGCTGACTCTGAAGATATTCTTGCATTCCGGATAAAGATGCCACTTGTCCTTGATAGATTTAGATGTTGCTAATCTATTTATGTAATTTTCAAAGATATCATGTATCTATTTATACCAGCTTTGTAAATTCCAAGTCTTAAAAGCTCATGATTTGTACTACCAGTCCTTGGGTTACTGTATAAGTGTTCAGATAATTCTTTGTGTTTTCCTATAAATCTCATTGGGATTGTATTGAGGGTTAGTTGGCTTACTTAGCGGGTTGAGTTAGGTGCCATCACGACTAGTGGATTTTGGATCGTGATAGTGGCCACCTTCCCAAGGCTGTAACTATTCAACTTCGTGTGGTTTGAATTTACTTTATCATTGTTTATTTCAGTAATCAATTTTTTTCATTTTGTATCAAGTTAATCCACGTATCTTTAAAACCACTTACAAATTTAATTGTTATTCGATTGCGAGGGTAAACAAAATTTTACCTCAATCTTTGAAAACATATTTAGACCTTATTTGTCTTTTTGAAAGATTTATTAACATTTCATGCTTCATATGAAGTACAACCAAGGTTTATATGGAAGGATTTTTTTTTTTGGAGAAGTGGATAAAATAATATTAATAGTTAAGGAAGTACGTTGTTGGCACTAGTTGCCAATGTGTATTTTTGGGGATGGTAGTGATGTCCACTCCTAGATTATTCCAAAAGGAGAGTGTGATTGGGCAGTTGAGGAAAATATGGGAAATATTTTCTTCTCCTTGGTTACACATGGGACATGGGTCATTAACAATGACTCCTATGTGATGCAAGTACGACTTGGTAGGCAGTCTATTTTTATAGCATTGCCACAAGAAGAATTTGATCTTGTTGAGAGTGGGAAGTTCCCAAATCCAGTTATACTCTGCATGGGGCTGAACATTGTTGTGAAGTAGAGCTAGGGCAGAATGAGTCTTAAATGTGACATTTGGGTTGGGGGACCAGATGTGGATATCCTTAGCATTTTGATTGGTAGGTAAGGAGATAGATGAGATCAAATTTTTGATGGTGTCAGGTAGGTCAAAGGATAATTGTGACCAGTCCCAGTGGTCTTCATTCCTGACTTGGGATAGATTCAGTTGTTGGTCTTTTATGTTCATAGGTCCATGGATGATGGATCTAATATTGGGGGTGTTAGGGATCTAGTTGCTAGTGTCAAAGTGAATAGACTTTCTGTTGCCCGTGTCCCAAGAAAGCCCTTGACTAATGATTTTCCATCCGGCATGGATGCTTTGCCAGATCAATGAAGTGTTTTTGGCTCTATCCTTATTACTATGTTTTTGGGTTAAAGACTCAACCCACATTGCAGTAGGTTTGGTGAGTAGTCTCCATGTTAGGCTGGCTAGGGTGGCTTTATTTGGAATGCGTTTGGGATCCCAAGTCCTCCCAAGTGTTTAGGTAGGGTGACTACTTCCCAGAAAACATAGTGAATTTTCCGAGATTGAGTCGTAGAACCCCAGATGAAGTCACATTGAATTTTGTCTATTTGTTGTAAGTTTTTTTTGGGAGGGATGTGTATTGCATAGCGTGGTTTGGAATGGCATTTAGAGAAGTCTTGGATAGAACTGTACGTCCTGTTGGATTTAGGAAGTTAGTTTTCCAACTTGACAATTTATTGCGCATATTATCAATAACAAATTGATAGTCAGAAGGATTTGGCTTGTTATTAAGAATGGGGAATCCCAAATATCTACCAAATTGTGTAGTAGGGCTTATGTTAAGCAAAGCTGTAGCATAATTTTGGATAGTAGTACCACAGTTCTTTGAGAAAAGGATTTTTGATTTAGTATTGTTGACTTTGTGGCCAGATAGTGAGCAGAAGTAGTTGAGGGTATAGTGTACGGTGTTAATAGTTTTCTCATTAGCGCGAGCTATTAGGGTAAGGTCGTCAGCGTAAAATAAGTGCGATAGTTAGGGAACCCTTTTTGAAAGCTTAATGGGATCCCATAGGGACAAGTCTACCTGATGGTTGATGTAGATAGATAATAACTCCATGCATAAAATGAAGATGTATGGGGATATATGATCCCCTTGCCTTATTCCCCTTGAGGGTTAAAAAAAGGTTGTCTGTGCACCATTAACCAGGACAACAATTTTACTAGAAGAAATGAAATTCATGATTAAGTGGGTTATTTTAGGGGGGAATTTGAAGAAATTGAGCGCTCTGTAGACGAAGGACCATTCTAATCTATCGAATTCTTTTTCAAGATCAATTTTAATCATAAGGCCCCCTTGGCGACCTTTCATTTTATTTAGCAGAGAAGTCGTTTCTTGGATGATTATGGCATTGTCACTAGCCCGTCTACCTTTGAGGAAGCTAGCTTGGCAAGGGCTAATGAGATCATTTAGAAAAGGTTTGATGCGAAGGTTTGATGCGGTTCACAATGATTTTTGAGATAATTTTGTAAATGGTGTTGCACAAACCAATAGGTCTAAAAAATTTCAGATTATTGGCATTTTTGAACTTAGGGATGAGGCATAATAGAGTATGATTCATAATCTCAAGGATGCGACTTGTGTCAAAGATGTTATGACATAGATCTATAATAGATGACCCAACTATATTCGAATTTTTTTGGTAGATAAAAGGATGGATGCCATTTGGGCCTGGTGCCTTGTAGGGTTTGAAGGAGTAGATGGCAGAAGTTATTTCTTGAGTGGCTAGGGGCCTATCCAGTGATGTGAGATCTATGTTGGAACAAGTTGTGGGGGAAGAGGTGATGGCTTTCTAGTCATCGTGTGAACTGGTGGTGGTGAACATGTTTTGGAAGTATTGGAGTGTATGATTAATAAGAAGTTGTTGATCATTGATCCAGTTGCCTTGTTTATCTTTGAAGAAGGAGATTCTGTTACGTCTACGCTTGTTGAGGATAGATATATGATAGAATTTAGTGTTCGCATCCCCTTCACTAAGACAATTAATGCGTGATCTCATTTTTCAATAGTCTTCCCTGATTTTAAGAGAGTTATTATAGTCAGTTAGAAGAGACTTTTCTAAGTTTTGGAGGAAGTAGCTAGTTGGGTAATTAGAAGAATTTTTGATACCTTTTAACCTAGCTAGAATTATATTCTTCTTTGCAGATATGTCACCAAAATTTTTAATGCTCCATTGGTCGACATTACATCGGAAACTATTAAGGGCATCCCAATAATTCTTATTGGCCCAACTATGCTGCACAAGGTTGGTGAAATCAGGGTGGCTGGCCCAATACTTTTCAAGCTTAAAACGTTTGGCCCTAGTGGTGGAGTTGGGGTTAGTAAGTCTAATTAGTAGAGGGGTGTGATCCTAATAGGTTTTTGGTAGGTGCGTAATGTTGGCATCCGGGTATAATTCAAGCCATTGTTCATTAGCAAGGCATCTATCTAATCTCTCCAAAATTAAGTCATGTCTTCTAAATCTATGGTTTGACCAAGTGTAACGAGGTCCCTTGAAGCCTAGGTCAATTAAATTGCAGTGGTTTATACAAGATAATAAGTTAGAGGTCCTATAGTGTCTAACAAACCTACCACCACATTTTTCATCTTGCCTAATGACCTCATTAAAATCTCCACCTAAGAACCATGGCCCGTTAATATTACTGGACATATTTTTCAGGCTATCCCAAAGTATATTCCTAATATTAGCATGAGTGTTTGTGTAAACAGTACTAAAGAGACAAGCTTTATGGTTTGGACGTACCTGGACGAGTGCATGCAACTCCTGATTGGACTATCTCACACGTTCCACTACTATCATTGAATCCATCCACATAATAACAACCCCACCCGCTCTTCCTACTGCTGGGATCTCGATAAAATTAGAGAAGTTAAAATCATTTTTGGGGGTAGCATGGTTATCCATTTTAGTTTCCAAATGGGCAACCATGCAACGATTATGAGTGTTCAGTAATTCTCTGAAGTTGCGACAAAATTCTGCATTGTTTGCACCACGCACGTTCCATATAATTATGCTAGTGGGTGTATTCATGAGCATTCGGTTGTTGGAGGCTGATTCATTAGGGTTTGCTATCCCCACCCTCATTTGTCTCCCTCTTGGTGTTGGGCTCATCAGGAAAACATATTTCGTTGTGGGTGTCGTGAGAGGAGGAGTTATCTCTATTGAGAATTTGTGGAGGGATGTTGGGCATCGTAGAATGTATTTCTTGTCCTCCCTCTCCGGTAATAACATAAGGGATATATCTCTGATGGTTCAGATTTCTGTGAACGAGCTTCTTCCCGGAGGTGGTGAGAGCACTATCTCTTCCACTCCTTGTTCTGGCTGGGCTTGATGTGGAGCTTGGTCCATGAATGGATCCATGTTTTGGATCTGTTGTGGTTGCCATGGTAAGAGGAGTGGATTCTTCTCTATGTTCTCCTGGGGTTGGAAGAAGGGTAGGTCAAACATTTGATTCAAGTTGAGGGGTGGGTTGAAATGCTGGGGGAGATTCCAATGATTGTGCATTGTGTGAAAGAGTGCTGGAGCTACTGGTGGGGCTAATGGGTCGAGGATGTTGGCCAACCACATGTGATTCATGTAGTTGTCCATGCCCAATCTCATGCCTTCCGTCACTACTTGGGCAAGGAAGCTTGGGTTTTGGATGATCACCATTATCTCTTGATCTTGTAGGATCATGGTGAAGAAGAGTGATTGGCCTTGAAGGCCCTGCTCTATCCATGAGGTTGGTAGATGATCAGGGTGTTGGGGTTGTGTTGCAAAGACTAGATTTGGGTGTTGGAAGGGATTGTTTTGGTTGTTCATGCTTGGAATGTTTAGGTGTTGGGTGGGAATTATGTGTGTTAGTAAGGAGAGGTTGTTTCTCTTGTGTACTGGGAGCAGCATACTTGGCATGGTCTTTTAAAGAAGGAGAAGTAGAGGTGGGGGGGGGGGTGTTTGAGTGTGTAGCAATGATTGAGTATCAAGAATAAAAGATTTAGCTTGGAGTGGATTGGTTGGGATATGCGTGTGGGGTTGTATATAAAATGTGTTATGTTTTCCAGCTAAATCTATGTCCATTTGGACCATGTCTTGCGCCAAGTGTTGGTCATTGGAAAGAGAGTTAGCTGATTTGTCATTGGAGGGGAGGTCGTTGCATGCATGGAGGTTATTTTGCATGGTATTGGTTGAGTTGTCAGTAGAGTAAGGAAGCTGGGTATTTAGCGTAATATGGGTTTAATTAGTAGAAATAGACACATTTTTGACACGTGTTGGAGTGGTATCGATTGAGGACATCGGTTGTAACAGAAGAGGGAAGGGGGGCAGTAGAATTGCATGGGGTGTCAGTGGGATTTTTAGAGATAGTGTAATCAATTTTTGTTGCTTCCTGTAAAGCACATAATTTATTGTTGCTGAACGTAATAAGATTACTAAGATTTTGCTTCCTTCTTTGGACTAACTTATTTTCATGAGTGTAGTCAATGCTTTTGGTGGTATTAGAATTTTTTGAGCTACATTGACTATGTAGTTGCTCTTTAGGCTTAAATGCAAGATTTTGAGTGTGTAGGTACTTACCTGTTGCTACTTCGTAGATCTTAACATTAATACCTGGACTATCATCTCCGTGATCACCTTGATTTGAATGCTGCAAGGTTGTCTTGCGATGAATACTTCCCTTCTCATGTCGAGGGGTGTTTTTTCTTTGCTTGGGAAAGGACACTGTGTGCCATTCATTGTTGAGTGGTTGATGACTGGATGTTGATGTTCCTGCTTGTGTTGTTCCCACTATTGCATCCAGGGGGGGGGGGGGGTTCCATCTTTGTGTAGGAGCATAGTCGTGTTGTATGACCTAGTCTCCCATATGCTTTGCATAGAATGTGCTCTCCTTCATGGTGGATTTGTTGATTGTAGTTGTCTATGAGGATACTAGTTTGTACTGGGTGTTTTAGAGGTATTTCTACACACAATCTTAGATATCTCCCACGCAGTGTCTCACTTATACAAGCATCAATTTTCAAAAGTCGCCCAATGGTGTTACCTATTTTTGTGAGCATGACAGTGTCATAGAACTCAGTGGGGAGCTGTGGGAGACGAAGCCATATTGCCGATCTATCTGGTGTAGCCTTGCTAGGTATGAAGTTGGGTTCCCATCTCTTAATGGATAAGAAATAACCATTAACAAACCACGGCCCATTTTGGAGAACTTTAACCATGTTTTCCTCCTTGTTAAATTTAACAATGAAGTAGTCCCAACCAAGATCAATCAGAGGGAAATTTTCACTTGGCTTCCACAAGGCTTCAATTTTTTGCTTTAGGTATTGATGTTGAATGCGTTTGTCTAGTAGTTTGATTATTAGTGAAAATCTCCACGGTTGGTACATGCGTAGTTTGTCTTCCTCAATGAGTTGCACTGACCTTAGGTCCTGTAGGAAATTTTGTACAAGGTCTTCCTCCATTGATATGTCTACGGATGGGCAATTTGGAGGGATTAATTTCGAGCTTACTAAGTCAATTTTTGTCGTGTACTCTGTGGAGAGGAGCTTTTCCTTGAAGGAGGGATTATATAATATATCTGGGGGTTTGGGAGGTATAAGGCAGCTTTCGATTGAAAGCTGGGGTGGATCCATGGTAGCAGAACTTGATGAAGATTTTAGTGTGTAGATGGAAGGATTAAGGGGAGGGTTCTAAATATTTATGTGTTGCAAAATTGAATTTGTTCTAAAATATCAATATTTTAAAAAAGTAATGTTTTACTTATTTTCCAAAATTACCATTACTGCTCTAATTACTGATGTTTAATTAATTCAGATATTTAAATGAGAGATGAATGATAGTATAAATTTTTTTTATTATACTTAAGGCTATTTAACGTCCTTAAACTATATACAGAAATCATAAATAAACACTAAACAAGAAATCCAAAAGTCAAAACTCAAAAGCCCTTTCAGCTCAACAAAAACATTCTTACCAACCAGAATTTACTGTCACACCAAACATAAAATATGATTATTTCGAAAGGGAAAAATAATTGAACATGTTACTATTTGAATTGTTGTACCATGTGTCTTTTTTAATGTAAGGGCAACCGCCCATTGGGTGGCCTACCTATATATTATTTAAATCAAGATGAAATGTACCGCCATCGCTTTCATAATTATAACTTAGAAAAACAATGGAAATTCCTTCTACTTCAATTACTTTAGAATTGCAAAACCAGTTTCATTCTTGGCCCCATAGTTAATAGCTCTGACAATAACCTTTATGAGAAGGGAGTTTCTCTTATCTGTGGTATTTAATAACACTTCTCTCCTAAAGAAGAATTGCACCTTTTTTTAAATATATGACTACCGAGGTGAATGTTTTGACCATGTTCTTATTACATGAGGACAATAAGAAACACATTATGAGCTAGGACATTCAACCTTGTATCATAACCAGTTTTAAGATAGAGGATGATCTTTTAATATAATATACGAGGAATAAATAATTTAGACAAGGATATCAGGAAAGAAGTTCAAAACAAGGTTATAAGAAAATAAATTCTACACTAAATAAGAATAATTGTACTTATCATTTTTTTTGAACGTAATGGATAGATTTATTTTACTTATTAACACATTACAAAACCATAGTAGTAGTTTTAAGGGCATTCCTGTTGCCCATGCTTACTAGAAAATTACAAACATTAGTAGGAATGTCTTTAACACTATTACAAATTTTCAGCTTGTCTCTTAGCACTTCTTGATCAACCAAAAGGGGTGGACGAGCATGGAAAAAATATTTGGTAGTTGTAGGGTACTTGACTGCTTCCTTAGCCATCCAGTGTACCACTCTATTGCATTCTCTGAAATTATGCTTCAGGATTGGGAGCTTCAGCTGGTGCATCAACCATCTACATTCAACAACAATGTTAGAGAAGTTATGACCATTTTCATATATAAGCTTAATAATATTTGTGCAATCTGTTTCGATTTCTAGTTTTTCGAAATTCATATCTTTGGCAATTTTTAATCCTTCCAGTAGGGACATCAATTCCGCATGTGGAGGAGACATCAGAGACTGTTTTGTGAAAACCCACGATCCATTCTCCATTGCAGTTACGGAATATTCCACCAATACCTGCTACAATATTTCTACTGGAAAAAGCACAGTCACAGTTTAGTTTAATCTAGATTCTTTGAGGTTTCTGCCACCTGACCTCTATAGAGATTGTTTTGTTAATGAGAGGATTTTTTCCGTGAAGAATACAAATTTCCATGCCCGATTAATGGTTTTACTGGCATACAAATTGCAATTGAAGTTATTTATGTTGTTGTGGTTCCTGTTTTTCCATAAGTCCCAAATGGAGTATGGAAATAGGGTTTCCCAACTAATGATATTAGTGTTTTGGCGGATGAAGATATCTTTCAATTTCTCAAGCCAATTTTCATCGTCTATCAAGCCTTGATAGGTGATTCCCATGTTACCCCAATAGTGGCGTGCTATTGGGATATTTAAAAAGATGTGGTAGATATGTTTTATGCCCATTCTACAACAGGTGCAAGTGGTATCTATGTTCATACCTATTTGTACCAGATATGATCTACATAAAAAATGGTTATGCAAGCATTTCCATAGAAGAAATTTAATTTTGTTGGGAATCGAAGGTCCCAAATCCAATTGAAGCATTTAGAAGTAGGGTTGGGAGATTTAAACAGATTGTAGCAAGATTTTTTGTAAAAAAGACCATTAGAATTAAGCATCCATCTCATTTATCGAGTTTGGATTCCTTGCAAGGTGTGGGTGTGGCTTGAATGTTCTTGATCACCTCAGTTGGTAGTTCAAAAGAAATAGCATCTAGATCCCAGTCATTATTATCAATAAGATTAGTTATAAAAAGGTTCATGTCATTTTTTCCAAATGGACCTTCTATGGTAGATCTTATGGAGGTGGAGTAATAGATCCAGTGATTATACCAAATATTCAGCTTAGTATCGACAGAAGGATGCAAAAGAATGCCTTTAGAACAAACTTGCCAACCCTTGATGATGGACTTCCAAATGAAAGTAGTCAGGATTCATTTTGATCTAGCATATTTGGCCCTGATGAGCTGACACCAAGGAACACTAGGGTTTTGTAATAATCTCCAAGCTAGCCTTGCTAGGTTAACCAAATTTTTTGTTTTAGCTTGTCGAAGACCTAGCCCTCCGTCTTTTTTTTCCTGTAGTTATGGTGTTCCAACTGATTAGGTGGAGTTTTCTAGCATTGTTAGAGGAACCCCATAGAAAGTCCATTTGAATTTTGTCGATTGTTTTAATCGTTTTGGTGGGGAGGAGTGTATATTGCATTGAGTAAGAGGGGATAGCACTTAAAGTACTGGAGGCTAAAGTGGTTCTACTTTCCATATTGAGAAAAGGACATTTCCAATGAGATAATTTGGAGTGAAAATTATCTATTATGAGCTGAAAGTCCTTTGCCTTTGGCTTGTGGTTGAGAATTGGAAACTCAAGGTATTTTCCAAATTCATTGGTAGCTTTAATTCCAAATAGGGATGATAAATGGAGAGATTGGTCCTTTGGGCAATTTTTAGGGATAATTATTCTAGATTTTGCCTTGTTGATTGCTAGACCTGACTCCATGCAAAAGAAGTCCATGCAATGTTTGATGCACTGACTGGTCTTTTTGTTAGCCTTCCCCATTAGGGTTATATCATCCACAAAGAGAATATGGGAGAGGGAGGGGCCCTTCTGGCTGATGTTAATAAGGTCACAGTTTAGAATATCGACTTGGTGATTAATAAGTCTAGATAATAGCTCAATGTATAGAGGGGGTATCCTTGGCGGATACCCCTACTAGGTTGGAAGAACTTAGTTCTTGCTCCATTCACTAGTATTCCCATTGAGCTAGTGGCTATGCAGTGCATAATAGGGCTGTTTATCGGGAGGATTGGGCGGTTATTTACTCTTAACGGTTTGGCTTATCAGTTATCGACTTTTAAAAGAATTAATCCGTTAGCCACCCGATAAGATATCGGGCGGATTGGTATTGGTTTAGCTCTTATCGGGTGGTTATCGGGCGGTTTATCGGCCTCAATCTATATTTCACATGACGTTGCCTTGAGTTCATAGCAGACACAT
This sequence comes from Nicotiana undulata, assembly GCA_005239495.1. Lineage (NCBI taxonomy): Eukaryota > Viridiplantae > Streptophyta > Magnoliopsida > Solanales > Solanaceae > Nicotiana > Nicotiana undulata. The sequence continues at coordinate 45,476 of MDKH01081694.1, forward strand.
GCTAATCAGAATATCTACATGAGATGAACACTTCCCTCTAGCTTCATTTTAACCTGAAAACATCAACTCCAATTTTGTTTCTAGCTAGGTGAACAAACTATGTTTCAGCATGTTTGTATTATCTATACTACAGTAGAAACTTTCCCATGAACAACTAATAGATACAGTTAGCTACAGCCTACAGATCTAATGATGTCATGAGGTGTTTAAATGTTGGAAATGATTATCAATAACAACTAAACTTAGGCCGTTAGAGTTTCTAAATGTCTTATAGTAATAGATATAGAGTACTGGGAGTGGAAGAAGAGTTTTTGATTATTTATATAT
>ML281573.1:0-12801 GCA_005239495.1 Nicotiana undulata
AATGAGTCCGAGTTCTTCATTTCAAATCGAAACACCATTAATGGGGTCTTTAAAAAGTTTAAAAGTTTAAAATAGGTTACTTGATTTGATGAAAGTTTGGGAAATTAACATTGGGGTTGTCTTTAGGTTGTCGTGGGGAATCTTTAGCTGTAATTATAAAAATTTGGAGGAGTTTCTCTTAAAATTTTGGATTAAAATCGTGCTTGGAACAAGAACAGACATGAAAATAGTGAAGAACACCATAGCTTTTCCTTTTTTTACTCAAAATAATATATTCCATTTTTTTATTCGTCATTTGCCACGTCAGCAGCGAGTGCATTGCACAAACTTTGTAAGTTTGGCTGATTGTCAAAAAAGTGCTTAATTGGAATAAGTTTCGGGTAGTATAAGTGTTCAATAGGAGCACCCTTGATTTTAGGTGTCTAAATAAATAATCGTGTTAACTTTAAGTATCTCCTTATGTATTCAGCCAAAGAAAAATATGGTGCATCAAAGCCTTTCCCTGGTATGGTGCAACCTTTTGTATTGCGTTTTGTTTTTTGAATTTGACGGGATTTTATTAGCATTCCTTTTTAAATCATTTTTACTTGATAGTTCAAATTAAATCTAACCATTAGGGTTTGTTGGATACTTCATGGAGATCAAAAGAATCCATTTTTAGCAAATTTAAAGGAGCAAAACTACCAGAAATATATTTAAGAAACTATGTTAAACATATTAAAAAAATTAAAGGACCATTTGTGTAATTTCATCGGGTACTTTTCGAAAACTTGTTGAAACGCCCTCTGCTATTATAAATCCCAGAGGGTTTGTACCAAACAAAGGAGCAACCAGCGGCTATATTTCTCTCTTTCTCTGTTTCAGTACGCAGCCTCCTCTCCAACTCCACTTGTATGTTTTCTCCTTCTTCGTTCTCTTCTTGTTCTCGTTTTAGCTGATACTTTGGTTTTTGCTGTCGATTTTTTTTTTTTGGATTGTTTTTTGACTGGAATCCAATTTATATGCTGAAACTCTTTTTGCTCTGTTCTACTTTTTGTAGGGGAACTTATTGTTAATTGCTGTGAATCATAGTTTCCGATGGTGAAGATAACTACGAACCGTCGAGGTGTGAATTTTGTCTTTTTTCTCCTTTCTTCCGCTTCGCATTTTCCTTAAATAGTTTGGTTATGGTTTGATTTTTAACCAACCATGTGTGTGGGCGTATTTGGTTTTGGAAGAACTGTTTTTAAATAATGTCTTATGGACTAGTTTTTTTTTTTTGCTGTTTGCTTTCAATGGCAAAATTTATGTTTTTTGCTTTTGAATATAGAAGAGGCTCATAAGTTGGACTTCAAAAGCCTCATTTTGATGAAATAATTTTTTTATAGTGAACGCTATACTTCTATTGTTGAGATTGCTCTTAATTGTTGTAATACTTAGCTCTGACTCTTTTTTGCTACTGGAAACCCAATTTATGTGTCGAATCTGAGTTTTGTAATTCTTTGGCTGTTTGATTGATCTACAATGCTCTGATTTTAACACTTTATAGTTTTTGAGTATATATTATAGGCTACGTTGCGCGGACTCTCCAAAATAATGCCGCACCCGTGTCGGATTCTCCAAAAATACACTGCTTTTGGAGAATCCGACACGCACCTGGCGATATTTTCGGAGAGTCCAAGCAACATAGATTATCGGTGGTGAGAAATTCATTTTTTTTAATTGTAAGAGCTGAATTGGTTGGAATGGAGAAGGAAAGTACTGGGGAGGAAACATTTGGAGTAAGTATATTATTGGGTTAATTGCACTGTCGGTCCTTTACTTTCTGTTCCATTCCTTCATATTCTTTAAAAACTTGTTTGGAGACTGGGGATGGAAGAGAAAGGAAGGGTAAGAACAAATTTTTAATTCCCTTTGTTTGTTTTAGTGTCTTAAAAAGCGGAAGGAAATGGAAACCAGTGGAAACTAAATGTTATCTTTGGCACCACTAGTTTCTACCCTTGGTTTTGTCTCCTGTTTACCCTTGCTAGTTTCCTTTCCTAGTTTGCAAGCATATGTTGCTTTTTGCACTTTGTGCTTCTGATGACTACTAGCATCTGGTTCTCTTTTGATTCCATTCTGGATTGATGTCACTTTGGACTAATAATTTGTGGAATTGTGGGGCAGATCCAGTAACTAATATGGATGATGAGGAAAGCCCCAATGTTAATGAAGAGCCGAATCCCAAGCCGAAGCACAAGGGAAAACATGACAAGCCAAAGCCATGGGATGATCCAAGCATCGACCATTGGAAGGTTGAGAAGTTTGATCCTTCCTGGAATGAGAGTGGGATGGTTGTCGTCAGTTCCTTTTCCACTCTCTTCCCTCAGTACAGAGGTTTGATCCCAAAAATATATTCTCTGCCCAAAAGAAATTAGTGTCTGCTTTTCTTAATGGAAAGTTCCAACTGTTGCACATCTTGTTTGTACTCTATGCATTAGAGTGTAAAATTCTGCCTGAAGCATATGACTTTTTGTTCGCCAATATTCAGGCACATGATATGGTTAAACTTAACTTGATGTTTTGATGATACCAAATAGAAGAAAGGGCAGGCAGTTGCTATGTCTATTGGTGCACTCTTTAGTTACTTCTTTCTTCAATGATTTGTTAATGAGAACTGATAATACGAGGTGCACTTAGCAGGTAGGGATTTCAATGAATCTATTAGTTAATGCCTGACAGAATCTCTCCTTATAAATTGTAATCTTACTCACTTGATGATGTTTGCGTTTTAACTTTTTCTTGATGAGTTAGCTTTTCTGCTTCTTTGTCAAGCTATCCATGTTTCTTGTGAACCTATAATAATTGAAACATTAGTGTAGGATATGTAACAATTGAGCTTTTTTATCAGAGAAATATTTGCAAGAGTGTTGGCCTATTGTAAAAGGTGCCTTGAAAGAGCATGGAATTGCTTGTGAGCTTAACTTGGTAAGTCATTGTGACCTCCCTCCCCCCTCACACACACACACATTTTCATTGCTGTCTATAACTATTAGAATACTTCTAGAACTATGTATTATTTGTTAACCAAAAGGTGCTAACTCGTATCTGCGAACCTGAGAACCAAGGTTGCTTAACTCTGACTCATGTATTTTGGTGAGAATTAAAATTGCTCTGTGCTAACTCTAGGATATTGCATTCCTGAATTAAAATATTAAATAGTGTTTAACCTCATAATCCTGAACTAAACTGTATTAATCCGGAATTAGACCTTATTGACGGGGCCACCAGGCACCCAAACTCTGGCTTAACATTGATTCTTTTGGAACTCCCTGGGGAACTAATATGAGGGGCTTTGCCTAGGGCGGTTCAACTGCTCATACGATAACGAGTGTGCAGAGTTGAAACGATGAAATCTAAGTTATTGCTGAAATCTTTTGGATTTCCTCATTCAAAGTGGCTATGGATAAACCTCAAGTTTTAACATGAGTCTTGAATTGCTCACATTTCTTTTCTTAAGCATAAATGTTTACGAAATCCATTGTACGTATTTTACAGCACTCTCTTGTTGCTGAAGTTAAATACTTACCTTTAACAATAGAAAAAACAGTGTTTTAAGAAATCTATACTTATGGTGTAAGGATCATACGTTAGACAGTGTGTCACAATTTTGAACTTTTTTGGACAGCATGGGACATAGTTAAGAATCTTAAGATATGTAACCCTTTCCTCTCGTACTCTTCTCAGTATCTTCTTGGTACTTATAATGAAAATTCTATGTTACATTATCCAGAAAAAAAATCTTGAGTGCTACTGGGTTAAGGTTGCTATATCATATTTCAACATCTTGTTTAGTTGTTATCTACTTAATCAAGTGTTGTCAAGGTGAGGCTTTGGGGAAAAAGTTGCCCACATAGAGAAAACATGCATATCTGAGAAATTTATTTCATTGTTAGGGGGCTTTGGAGAAATAAGTATCCTACATAGAGATAGTATGTAGAAAAAAGAAGTTTATTGCGTTGATAGAGGTTGTATTTTGGTAATTTTCCAAGTTTTGTAATATGTCAGCAACTTCAAAGAGCATCACACACTATTACCTTGACCGTCTATTACTTTATTATTGCTTTTCCAGAATATTTTTCTGACGTTTCCTCTCTGATCAGCACTAATATTAGATCTGCACTGTTAAGTTGTAATTTTCACACTAAAGAGTGTTGATGATTTTTTGAATTTTGTTAGCTCCCTGATATTAGCATAGATACTGTTTTGGAGCTAGCCTTTTGTTGTTTGACAGGTTTTTTGCGTTGTTAGCTCCTTGTAGGAATTGTTCTAGAGCTTAGCCTTTTGATCCCTTTTGTATTTCTGCATCTTCTTGATGCCTTACTAATGCAATTTACTTCATAAAAAAGTCTGCACATTTGCAAGTTATATTATATGTTTCTTTTATCTTCTGTTGCTGGACAGGTTGAAGGCTCCATGACTGTTTCTACTACTATGAAGACAAGGGATCCCTATATTATAGTAAAAGCTAGGGATCTTATAAAACTTTTGTCAAGAAGTGTCCCTGCTCCCCAGGTTTGTATTTCTTTTTATCCCTGTTGTTTCTCGTCATCGCTGATTCTCTTCTTATTTTGCATGCTAACATGCTTGGTTAGACTTTTTTTAAGTAATAATCAGTAAATAGCCTTGTTTTAGGAGTGAGCCCTTGCTTCAGTTTATGGAATAGTACTCACCTTGTTTCAATACCAGGAAAGACTTGATTTTTTTATTATTATCAATAATCCAGGAAAGGCTGGACTTGCTATGTGTTGGATTATAAAGTTATTTGCCATCCTTTATATTTGTTTTGACCAGCGGTTATCATACGCATAATCGCAATGGTCGTGCAGTGGAAAGGGTTATCAAAAAAGTGGGAGGCTTTGGTACATGCTGTTAATAAGTAAAAACCCAAAATTTGGAGCCTCTAATGGTTCACGAATTTCCTGAGACACTGTTATGTGATATTTGAGAGTTAGGTGTCACTTTATTTGCTCATCTGAAGAATTCATCTTCTTTCTGTTTGGATTTTGTTTCACAGGAAGCTGATCTGCACTCAGCTGCCTATTGCATATTGTCCCAATATCCTTCTATTCTACTTTTCTATTATCTATTTTTGTTTTTCATTTTCCGCGATCTGTAGTATAAAAGGAGAAGCGAGAATGCATTCATTTATTAACAAATTTCTCGTTCTTGTTCCTTATAACTTGTCTCCTCTGGAATTTGAATGTTAAGTTGGAGGATTTCTTCACTATTTTTATCTGTTTTTATCATTCAATAGTCTCTTCATCTTTTAGTTAGTTTTAAAAAAAAGTGCTTTTGCAGGCTATCAAAATCCTGAATGATGAGATGCAATGTGATATCATCAAGATCGGCAGCCTGGTTCGCAACAAGGTGGGCTATGCTATCCCTACTTAAATTAAGTACATGTATTCAATTTCATTAATTATCTGGTGGATGATCATGATGAGAACATGTATTAATATAGTTGTCAAACACTTTGTTGAACGCTCATAGAATAAGAATGCTCCTTCACTATATATACACACTTTTTGTTAAGTATGCTGATTCACAGTATTACATATTCCTTTGACAAGTATGAGAGGACTAGTAAGCCCCCTGTCACTCGTTCGCACACCTATTTGTTCACCCAGCCGCCATTCCCAAAATTATGCCTTGAAGAGACTTTTGAACCTCTGCTCTCCTTAGCATGAGATTTATTTCAGGGTTTGCCTGTCGACCATTTCTTCACAAAGGCATCTTGAATTGTTGCACTGTATGTAGTGAGTATGTTTCCTTTTGCCTTGTTGGTTATCACTGTCACATAAAAGGTACTAGTAAAATGGATATTATTTCTGAACTTACAAGATATATTTAAGCTATTAATTATATTTCTTACCTATTATTTTTGGGAGATTTGTAACTCAAATATGAAATAACATTAAGCTTCCTCTTGATTAAAGACTGTTTTCTTCCCCTAGATTACATATCTTAATTTAACTTCCGCTGGCATGCATATTAATCTAAGAGTTGAAACTTAAGATTAGTTCACTATAAATCTTGGAACATGTGGGTGTTAGTTACCCCTTTTAGCTTTATTCATTATCAAAAAGGTGAGGTAAATGTTTAACTTTTGAGAAGTACAGTGTATGATTTGACTAACTCTTGCTTGAACTAAATGGTGTTTTTTGTAGAATACTACTACATTCCATTTTACCTGACCGTGTTTTACACGACATAGAGTTAAGATGTTAATTTGACTTATATATTATATTAGTGGCAGTGGAGAAAATATTAAAGTAGTGGCTGCAAAGGAAGTTCCACTGGAAAGACCTCATATAAAAGTTCGAAATTTGAATGCTTGAGTGTTGTGTAAAAATAGTATTGTTAGTTGAATAGTGTCAAACATTTGGAATGTCCTGGAAAAGTAAACAATGGCATATAAACTGGAATCAAGATAAGAAAAAATGTGAAAATAATGGGGTGTAATACTCATTGTTAGATAATGAAATTTGTTGGTATTCCTGGTCATGTGCATTTGGTCGGCGTGGTCTAAATTCATGTTATTAAACTCTTGTTTTTTTTTGCAGGAGCGCTTTGTTAAACGCAGACAATATCTTGTGGGTCCCAACTCGTCAACTTTAAAGGTTGGTGAATTGGCTTTTGCACCATTGTCTGACAATTGCAATTGGTTAGGAGAACATTCTACTGCCAGTGTTATGTAGGGCTTAGCCAAAATACCGTCTTTTGTCAAAATACCATTCTCCTTGACCAGGGATCATTTTGTCAAGGAGTATTTTCTGATTTCTTTGGACCACGCTTGAACTGGAGAGCATTTGTTTCTGTATTTGCTTACCTGTTAGAATGATTTATTTATTCATAGTGGATGGCCCAACTTCCAACTGGAAGATTTTCCCAGAATATTTGTCTCAAACCAGTAATATGGATATGTAATGCTGGACTGCCAAAAATTAAACTGAACAGTAGATAGTTTATCTGATTGTTGGTAATGATTTTACTGCTCCTTTACATTAGTAGTTAATCATGGGTATTGCCTGGTAAATGGATGGCCCTTGACTAGAATCACGTAGGTTTAGTCCTACCCCATACCTGCGCCAGCCACCGATCCAGACCAAATCTGCTATAAAACGTAGAGTTATAGATTGCTTGAATGTTAGTGAATATACTGACACATCATGCTGAGTTATTACCTTCTGCCGTATAGCTTGATATGTATCACTTTGGATGTAGGCCCTGGAAATTTTGACCGGCTGCTATATTCTTGTCCAGGTATACCCATTTGATAACTTGCTTTACATGTAAATCGCAAATTAGTGTCCTTTTCATTTTCTTCTTTTAGGTCAAAGTTTTGGCCTTATTATTGAAAGTGTATGATATAAATATAAGAACAAACCTGAATCTTGCCTAAAATTGAGTAGGGAAACACGGTTGCTGCTATGGGTTCCTTTAAAGGTCTAAAGCAAGTGAGGAGGATTGTAGAGGACTGTGTACTGAACAAAATGCATCCTCTACATCATATCAAGGTAACTGAGCATGATAATAAAAATGAAATTTATAGGATCTTCAACTATTTATTACAGTATGTTATGGATAAAAGGTCTGTTAATGCACTTCCCCTGACGTATCTCTGTGACCATAGATCCTCATGCTGAAGAGAGAGCTTGCAAAAAATCCAGCTCTGGCCAATGAGAACTGGGACAGATTTCTTCCGCAGTTTAAGAAGTAAGGCATCTTTGCATATGGTGTTGGAGTCATATTAAGTTTTTATTCTGCAGTTCCAACTACAAAGCTTAAATATCCAACTACAAAGCTTAAATATTATTTTGTTCGTTTTTGTCCATTCAGGAAGAATGTTAAACAAAAGAAAGTTAAGACCAAAGAAAAGAAGCCATATACACCCTTCCCACCACCTCAGCAACCTAGTAAGGTGAGTTATCATTTTGGTTCTATAAAAGGTCACTTTTTGTCCATTTATTTTGTTCTCTTCTTCTTTTATGTGTAGAGTATTATTCTAAGCATCATATACTCTCTGCACTACATTTAAGTGCTGTGTAAATTGTCATTAGGCAATTATTGGTGTGGTGTTGTAAATAGTAATTCTGCTGTATCTTGCTACTGCTTTGCTCGCTATTGTCTCACTGGAGTTTGTGGTTTATTTATTTTATCTTTAAATTTTCAATTGTCTCGTCTTCTCTTACAGTGATAGGGATTAAGATATATCCGCTGTTAATATAATCTTACATATATAATCTTTTTGATTGTAGATTGATCAACAACTGGAAAGTGGTGAATACTTCTTAAGTGACAAAAAGAAGTTAGCAAAGCAGTGGGAAGAGAAGCAAGAAAAACAGGCTGAGAGAGTTGCCGAAAACAAGAAAAAACGGGAAGAAGCTTTCGTTCCACCTGAGGTTTGTATTCACATTATCTCATTAGGTCATTTTTATTTTGCACTCCATATAGCATTTTCTGTTGAACATTGTTTTTGTGCACTTTTACAGGAACCAAAAACACATAACCAAGACGTGTCCAATGTGGATAAAGATGATGTCACTGCCATGGCATCGTCATTGAAGGTAAACAGAACATATGATGCTCTTCATAGATATATTAAAACATGCAGCCTTCTGTATCTGGACTTTGATTCTTGGATTGCTAGTGATTTGATGCATTCATATTGGTCTTGCTGCAGAAAAAGGCAAAGGAGTTTAGGAAGCAAAAAACAATTGACAAGATAGATGCTGAGGAATTTATTGCAGGTTCCAGCAGGCCATCTAAAAAGAAATCGAAGAGCTCTAGATAAGGAGTACTACTTAGAAAGCCTGCTTGTGCTTGTAAAGCCTGCAGCTGTGTAAATTGCTGTGTTGTCACTGTCTTGTATCTTCATTCGGCCACCATGTTGACGTTAGAATTCTGGAGGACCTTCCCATCCATGCCTGTCAGCTAGTCTTAGTATCTGGCGATTTTGGAAATGGGGTCGCGCCCTTTTCACCCCTTTGTTGTGATGATGGTTGAGGTCCATAGTTTTGCTCTGTGTACTGGCTCTGATAAATGTCGTTGTTTTGTGTTACAAATAATTTACACCGCCATGGATCAGTTGTTCTTCTCTCCTCTTTACTTATCATTTACTCTTTTGGTTTATCTTGTTTCCAGTAATTCTTCATTATCTCATCTGTGTAGGGATAGGGAAATGTTAGAGATTCTCTACTTGCAACATAAGAAGGAAACTCCCAGCACACACGTCGATTCATTCCTGATCTGTCAACCAGGCTTAGTAAAGTACAGACAACTTATAGAGCTTAGTTGTTTAGGTAGAAAAAAAACGTAGGAATCGAAGCATAATTAATGGCCCGAGGCAGTAGGAATCAAACTGAAATGGGATTTTACAATCTCAATGTAAATGAAACCCTGGTAAATTGCAGCAAATTTGTTCAACAAATCATCAGTAGTCATTGAGTAGAAAGATTTTCTCTCATCCACTTCAGGATCTTTTGGTTTTCCATCGAGTATAAGTGCATGTGTTTGTGTGAGGGCTTGGAGCTATGAAATCAGCCAGGGAAGTAAATCAGTTGCAATAATTATCACTTTTATTTGAAGTCAAAGNTATCCACTTCAGGATCTTTTGGTTTTCCATTGAGTATAAGTGCATGTGTTTGTGTGAGGGCTGGAGCTATGAAATCAGCCAGGGAAGTAAATCAGTTGCAATAATTATCACTTTTATTTGAAGTCAAAGGAAAGTTTGTCTTGAACATGTTGCTAAATGACCATGTCAAAAGTATACTGTAAAACACTGTGGACGATTATATTAATCCCCTTAGCCAAAACTATCCACATTTAAATTAGTTTGATGATCATAATTATTTGTCCAACAATGATGCTTTCTGGAACCAATCAATGATAATAACATACTACTAAATCTTTTTTTTTGTCACCCCTGCTTATAATAATCCTAGTGTTTTAAGACAAAAAATCAACTGAATAGCTTGTTGTAACTGGCTAATTGCGTTGATAGTGTAAATATAAGTTATATCCTAAATAAAAGGAAGCTGTAGATTAAAACGAAACCGGTAATATAATTTTCGGACCAGGAAAACACGAGGTAAGCTAACAAAAGAAATCAATAAAACATGAAGTGCTATATTCCTTCAGGAACATGGAATACACCAAACCTTATATAGGCTCTAGGGTTTTAAGAAGCCGGCTAAATTACATGCAGCGAGGTATTTCACTAATCTGTGACTGCGAGACTCATGTTAATTGCTAATCTAATTCATTTTGTAAAGAGTTTAAGCGATATACATGGTTAGTGTAAGGAATCTTTACATCATTAGGTCACTTTTACTTGTTGTAGCAGGTGTCTTGTTTTCTTCAAATTTTAAGGAGACTTACATGTAGATATTCTTTGTGTGACCTAATAGTGTAATTGTTTTTACACTAACAGTATATATACATCGATGTTTACATGATTTAATGACCTAAAACCCCGACATGTACGTCTAGTCAATATATTGTAACAAAGCTTAGTTCATCAATTTTTATATTATCAGATCACCCGAGGCGGAATTATAGTGTGCGGATCGGACCATAATAAGTTCATCTAGCAACCTGAAAAATAAAGCAAAATACCTAGTTACAATATTATGTCATAATACACACTCAGCTTAAAAATACATTACACAACTGTGAGTGTATATAAGTTATATCCAGCAGGAAAACTCAGTATATTACAATGCGCAGTTACCCATATTTAGTAATTAAGAAGTAGAAAATTAAAAGAAAGGATCAACAGAAAGGTCGAAAATAGATTTAAGTTCATCCCAGTTGCCATGCTCTAACCACTCATTAAAGTCGAGAGGACTATTCGCAGCTGCAACAGTAGATAGCATACTTTCATCATTTGTAGAACCTGAGCTTTGTTGCCCTACGTTTAACAGCTGCTTGTTTTCAGCATGATCACTACAGGTATTCTGTTTGACCACATGAGGTTGAGGAGTGTTAAAACTGATGTAAATCTGAGAACTTTTTGAAGAATCGATATTAATAATATTATTGCTGCATATTTTGGGCTGCTTTGCTGCTGCTGCTTCTTTCCAATCTGGTATAAATTTTCGATATGAAGCATTTCGTTTCAAGATACGACAAAGAGTCCATGCTTCCTGGGTTATATATAAAAAGAGAGAGATTTTCAATTTAATTCATGCATGTAGAATTATATATTGAACATTTATTAATTGTAGACAAAATTATATTTTATTTAATAGCTTAAACCTTTAGATAAAATGATTACACGTTTCAATATGATACCTGATTTTTGACAGTTTAAACTTGTAGATGAAATTATCATGATATTACAATAGATTATGATAAGCTTGATTTCTTATAAGTCAGGCAACAAAAATAAAGGCATGCTTATAAGTTTATATCCTCGTAAACTATCAAAATTACGGAATGAGAGTTGATTAGCTTAAGAAAATATATCGATTAATAACAACTATATATCTCAAATAGTATGATAGCATGTTTGGCCATCTTGTAAAGTGCTTTTTGTTTCTTCATTTGACACACACACAAAATAAAAATAAAAACAATTTGTGTTTGGCTAAATAATTAAAAAAAATTACTTTTAAGCAGCAATTAGTGCTCGACCAAACTTTAAAAAAACGCTTCAAAATGTATTTTTCTTAAACCTGCTTTTCACACAAGCAACTATTTAGAAGTGTTTTTCAAATTAATTAGCCAAACACAAACTGTTTTTTTACCAAAAGTACTTTTAGAAAAAAACACTTCTTAACATAAGCTAGTTTTTTCCAACTTGGCCAAAAAGACTATAAGTTTAGTTTAGGAAAAAGCACTTTTGGCAACCAAAAAAAGAAGCTTGGCCATTTAACATTTTAAAAAATATATAAATATATTCTTAAAATTCCGTACACAGTCAAACTAAGACATATAAAATGAATCGAAGGGAGTAGTATGAATTTTGAAGTTTCTTACAGCTTCTTGAGCAATGGTGTTAGCTGCATGAAGGTGTTTGTTGTTTGGAAGACGAAACTCGTGCATCATCCACTCAGTTTTTGTGCCTTTTCCAGCACTGCCTCTGTAATACACCAATGATTTCTTTAGTCCTATGACTTCTCCTTTACTGTAAATAGGTTTATCAACACCAGTTGCTTTCCAAAATCCAGAACCAGCCGTCACTCTGTTAGGTCTTACACTATTCTTGTATTTTCTTCCCCTTTTGCAATAGTAGTACCATTCATTTTCTCCCTTGTTACTAGCCTCTGTAACATCCAGATAATTAAACGGCTCGTCAAGAGTACAATGAATTCAGTGCTAAAAATCTTATTTCTGTTCTCTACTACAATTTGCATTCATTCGAAGTAGACACATTTCCAATGTTGACACAACCAAATAAACGTAACGATTCTAAATTTATAGTCATATATAAACCTTTTAGAAAATCTTTACATGCAAATATACAATTTTAAAACAATTCTTCTTCTGTTCCGATCTCATATATATATATAGAAGTACTATACTAGCTTTATATTCAAAACGAAATAACGAGTATATATATATTTTTGTTGAACAGTTGTCAAAATTCTCGACTCTTTTCTTTTTCTAAATTGTGTCTCCTATCAAATTAATGTATGTTACCCCAAAAATTCTGAACTCCTTTGTAGTTGTAGTCGGGATTTGTTAAATACGGCCCATGTACAGAGGCGTACGCAAGAATTTTTGTAAGTAGTGCAGAAATTTATATATAGAAGACGAGAATAAACAACTTTAATT
>MDKH01110700.1:0-70821 GCA_005239495.1 Nicotiana undulata
TATATTTCAAAGGAATCTTCTATTTAAAATGATTATACTTTAAAGCTTTCAATATGAACTTGCGGGAGAAAGTCTACACTCGAAGATTTGACCAATTATTTGGGGTTGTTGGCTAAGGCCTGACGTGGAAAAAAATTGCGCTGCCAAATTACTACTTGTTCTTACCGTATTGTGGTTTTCGGTTTCGGGTTGTTTTCTCGTCTATTCTTTTGTGTATTATTGAGATGTTCCGTTGTTAATTGATGTTTTTCCTTCCGCATTTTATTTGTTATGTTTCTAGTTATGTTGTGTAGTCATTAGATAGATGTTATATTTTTTCATTCCTATATTCATGTCTGTTTATTTATTAGACCAGTGGGTGTCCTGGCTAGTCCTCGTCACTACGTCACCGAAGTTAGTCTTGATACTTACTGGGCACCGCTGTGGTGTGCTCATTCTACACTTCTGCACATTTTTGTGCAAATCCAGGTATTGATCGTTAGTAGTTGTGCGGATCATTGCAGAGAAGACTCAAGGTAAACCTGCCGCCGCGTTCGCAGGCTTTGGAGTCACCTTCTTACCTTGTTTCAATTGTTTTACTCATTTCCAAATAGTTGTATGTAGAAGTGTAGTTTACCCTGTAGAGCTTATGATTTGTACTACCTGTTTTGGAAATTGTAAATTCTGTAAAGATTTCTATATCGAGACTGTTAGTTTTCTTTTATTATTGTTGTTAATCACAAATTATTAGGCTTACCTAGTCCTTAAGACTAGGTGTTGTCACGATACCCAACGGAAGGAAATTGGGTCGTGACACTCTCATGCTCCCCAAGTCAAACATAGTGAAAATGAGTATTTTCCTGGAAATCTAGACTTAAATTACCCCGGATAGAAATTCCTTCATCCCGTTCGCGACCTTAACCTTGCAAACACGAAGCACATTCTTCGCCAAACCCCAAATTCTTCTTTGTGAACGTGACGCTCTATAACATCCCGTACTATCGGGCTAAGGTTTTACCCGTACGATATGGATATGCTGGCACCAAGATTGGAAGTGCGGGAACCAACAAGGATAATGAAGTCAAAAGTGACTAAACAATTTAAGACTTTACGATACGACAACGATGGTTGGAAATATTAGTCTACGTGCCCAAGGAGTCAATGGACTAATATCAAATCATATGGATAACAATAATTGTGGGAAGTGTTTTGATAGTTAATTAAGGTATAAGGAGATCCCTAGCATAATGTCTAGTGAGAAGTTACACAACGGACTCATATTTTAAAAGAGCTCGCACAAATTAAAGATCTTCAAGTCTATTTTCCAAATTAAAGATCTTCAAGTATATCTTCCAATGCAACAAATTGTTCTCTAATTCAATCATGGTACAAGAAATTATGCATGTTTTACTATGAACCTGTGCGGTGCCCAATGAATACGGGACAACTGACACCTCCTACATTAAGTCGGACAAACATTATGTGTTGCGATCAAACACACTCACGCAAGTATACGTGGTCATCAAGTAATAAAGTAGTGAGTAAAGTATCGTCCCACGAAGACTTATGATTAGCTTTTGACGGATTCAACTCAATTTAACTTATCGATTCAAGATATTTATCACAAAAGATATAATTAACTAAGTTACTACCTAAGAATACCAAATAATTAATTAACTAGAAAATCAACCAAACAAATAGAAATTTTGACTAACAATCAATAGGAGAGGATATTCCAGGGTCACGGGCTAGCTAACAAGCGTGTTATATTCTTGGCTTAAAATAACTAATTGATTTATCTGGATTTTTGATTGACAGGGTTGATATTACTCATAAGAATATTTCAAGTTCTTATTCGCCTATTAAAGTTAACTTAATGTCTATATGTCTATGGAACCAAGATTAACAAGAAAGCATTCACAATTCCTGTATTTCAACCAAGCAAGGCAATTAGGTATGTGCCTATCCTAATTGCGAATTCGTTCCCCGATGCCCGGGTTCAAGAACTTGCTCTATTTAATTCTTTATGCAATCTAGAATTCACACTTTCGAGTTCAACTCTAGATTCATAGATAGTATTTCACTGTTAGCTACTCAGTAGAATAATTAAGAACATAATTAAATAAATAACCCAATATGATTAAATCAAATTAGTCAAATTAAACTTCAAATATAACATTCATGTTTCACCCATGACCCTAGAACAATAGGGTTCTTAGCCACACATGTTCATACAATCATCAAAAATAATGTTTACAAACATAAAATCAATGAGTACTAGAAAAGATATGGAAGAATCGATCAAATTCGTGCTCCCAAGTGTGTTGCTCTTTTGTTTTCCTCTCTAAAATCACGTTCCTCCCTCAAAATTGAGTTTAGACTTGCTTTTATACGTGTTGGGTAGGTCTAGGGTCGAATTAACCGAGTCCCGGTCGAAATAGGAGAAGTTCACGTTATCGGCGCCCTGAGTAGCGCCGGGCGCTTACCAGGGCGCTGCTTGGAAATAGTATTCTGCCTCCACTGCCACAGTTGGCGCCAAGCCTACCTGTGGCACCGAATTTCGCAATTTTCCCCGTTTCGTCCGTTTTGGCTTTAATTTCGCGCGTTTCGCCCCCAATTGCTTCCAAATCATTCCTACACATAAAACACCACAAATCAATATAAATCATCACAATTAACATCTAAAACTCACGAAAAAGAAGTAAAATATGAGGCGATATATATGAAAATATATATACTTTAAGCTAAACATCATAATATTTTATAAGGTGAAACTACAGGAATTCATTCTGTCACCTGCTAATCGTATTGGAGCACAATCTCTCCATTTTCTCCTCGTCTATCACCCTTCACGATCAAGGTAAGTATGACAACTACTCATCTAGCTTAATCATCATCAAGGACATGAATTTCACCTCAATCTGTCTTTGGGTTTTAGAAGCAATGTCATCCTCTTAATAAATTCGAGTGAAGAACTTCTAGGGTTATACAACAAGGTAAGAAATATTCTTCTAAGCTATGACATGGATTCATATGAGTATTTCTAGTATATATTATGGCGAGGACTCATGGGACAGTGATCAGAAGTCGTGAGTCCAAGTTTTGCTATTTGTTTGAGATTGTTTGGGGCCATTTTACATGTTATTCTATAAGGGAGGTATTGGTTGGCCTCATAAGATTTTTACTGTGTTGTGTGAGCTATGAGAGAGGAAGGGTGTGGCGAAACACAATTGTGAAAGAGCTTTGGAGCTTGACGCTCGTTAAGTGTTTGACCAATTGCCTAAATGGTTGGAACCAATATTTGGTTGTTAACATGAATTCCTATTATCATTATTGTTATAGGTTGAAACTGCAAAGAAATATTTTGATCATCTAAGGATTGGAATCAAGGTATGTAATGGCTACCTGGTTAATGGCTACCTGGTTTCTGTTTCCTTAATGTGACCCCATATCACATGTTTCCTCCTAATAGAAATACTAAAGAATGAAATTTCGTGAAGCGTCCATTATTATATTCAATATTCCATATTTCTCTTCTGTGAAATTGATTTTATAAGTGTTGAACATTCGGACGGTTTAGTAGAATTCCTAGTGTCCTCAAAGTGTTTAAATTTCTTTGTATGAAGGATCTGTAACATACTTGTATCAAGGAATCATTGACATAGATAACCATTTTACTAGTTATGAACAGGTTTTTGAAGCTAAGGAACAAAATTCTTTTTAAGTTACCATTATATACATTTATCCATATGATATATCAAGGTCGTGCCTGGCACGTGGCCCAATAGGGTCGATTTATTTAAATGATATATGAAGGTCGTGATTCACACGGGGCCTAGTAAGGTCTATTTATATATATCTTATATATGGTAGGCCCCGCCTCTCACAGGGCCCGTTGGGGTCTATATATAGACGTTATGACAGTGCATTGCATGGGGCTTGTTGGGGTCTATATTGTTACACTCATGTTATTGTACGTAAGAGTACGTCATAAGTCAATTGATGTAAGCCCAGAAATGAGATCATCTTTGAAAGTACATAAAGTAAGTTAATCATGTTACCTTAGAGGTTACAAACCTTTTAAATCATAAATAACAAGTACCAAGAGGGTTGGAAAGCTTAGAAGCTACACGAAAAATAAGTTTCGTCGAAAGTCGATAAGTTTGAAATGTTATAACATGCACTTTGGTGAGAGACTAGGGACTTCACATAATAAGGAGGTTATTTTATGAGTTATTTTAGTCTTATTATAGTCGTTTGTTTGAAGTTAAGCGAGTTGTGGAATAAAAGTCGGCAAAGGTCATCAAAAGTCACATTCAAATGTGCTGAAACTTAGGTCAAATGTAGCTGTGATTTTCTCCCAATATGCTTTGAACTACGAGATGGTCGACATACCAAATTTAGGATCGTTTAGTTTCTAACACATTAAACCATTTGTTGATATGACATCTGAGTAGAGAGATATTGTTGTTTTCGCCAGACTGCGCACGCAACCCCTATGGGACCCACTTGGTCGGTGGCCGACCTTCACCTATTTTTATGTCGTTTGTTGGATGTGATTTGTTCATTTTTCGACCTACTTAAATCCTCATACTCTCCAAAACCTCCCAAACAGTTCCCCCTGTCTCCAAATAAATTCCGAAAAATACACCATAATCCAACATCAAAGTTAGCCATAGATGAAGAATAACTCTTCTATGGTGTTGTGATGTGAATAAGGATGATGGTGAGCTAAGTTAAGCTTAGGTTTCAAATTGTATCTACGTACTAAGGTATTTTGAACATTCTTTTGAATGTTCTTAAGGTTAATTACATGTTTGTTGTGGTGTTGGAGTGAAAGATTATATGATAGCACTTGAAAGGGAAGAGATGTTGTTATCTTTTGTTGGGTTGTTTAAAGGCTCTCTCTCTCTCTCTCTCTCTCTCTCTATATATATATATATATATATATATATATATATATATATAGATGTTGTTATGGATGGAAATTGGAGAAAATAACATTATTATGATATGGTTTCTTTTTTTATTCATTGCTATATGTTTATCAAGTTAATTGATTAAAGAAACATATGAAACTTGAGATTGAAAATGAAGATTAGCTTAAGTCACTTCTATGGTGTTGTATTTCCATTGAGGGTTGTTTTAAGACAAATAAAACTTGGATATAGACTTGAAGATACTGTAGGAGGTAACCATATTGTGTCATTGCATGTGCTTAAGGACTGATCAAGTTAAATGGATGGACTAGACATGAACTAGAGAATGAAGTTGCTAATTGAGGAGAGTTGAAGTTGTGGATTATTTTCTTAGTCATAAATATATGGTATAAGGCTAGGATCATTGATGAATGACGTCATTATCATTTTAATGATACTTTAAGTTAAATTAAGAATTCTATACGGGGTGATATGGGGTATACGGGTTCCAATCAGAGCTTGTCGCTCGTCGTGATGTTGTCGTGAGTTGTTCTTGTTATATGGTGTCTTGTTATTCATACTAATATGTTGCCAGATTACTCTGGTTGTTGTAGTTGGTATATGGTATTTGAGGAGACCCTTTTTATAGGGGAGATTCTTCCGAATTTACGTCAACGAGCTACTAGCTTATGTTACAGACTTAGCCTTTACTCAGCATTGATTTTGAATCTCTTTCTACTATGGTAGATTGAGTTGAGTTGTTTGAAGAGTTGCTTGGAAGGTATTAAGGACTCGATGAGGTTTAGGTATGTTAGGATATTTGTTCTTTCCTTTTGTCATGATCCATATGATACAAACAAACGAGCAAACGCGGAACTTTCACAAATGATTCTATTATTAGAAGTACTAGGAGTGCCTATGTTCTTGATTCCCCATGTGTCCTATCATTATATCGTATGTTCATGGGTCACAGAAAATACGTAAGTTGATACAGCTTATTTCATAATATTAACTGAAGTCGTATTGATCTTATGACACCCCGATTGATCTTATTGACTTACTTATTATGCATTGCATTCATTTATGCATGTATATTCACCCATGACCAGATGGCGTTATATACACATATATTCTATGTATATGGAGTATGGTGAAAGGTTATGGCGTTATATATGAAACACCACCTGATCAGTTGGTATCCGTTGATGATTTCGTCCACAAAGGCTGAGATGATATGATAGGATGCCCTCAGTGGCTTGATGATATTATGTACGCATATACCTATGCATGATATGACATTTATATGCATATGCATGACATTATAAATGTTTCATGATTATTAGAGTTATTCAGAATTACAGGTTGGGTTCTTTACTCCATGTTTCCTTCTTGTCTTTTATATACTACTTTTCATGCCTCCGTACTAACGTCCCATTTTCCTAGAGATGTTGTGTTTCATGCCAATAGATCCAGATAGACAGGATGACTATCTTCCTAGTAGGTTATCAGCTCAGCGGAAGGTGTTGGCACACTTCACTTGCTCCAGAGTTGCCTATTTGGTCAATGTGCTTTGGACATGTAATGATTGGTATGGTGGGGCCCTGTCCCAACCTTTATGATGTCTATGCACTCTTAGAGACTTGTGGACAGAGGTCATGTGTATGGATACTTGTATGGCCTTGTCGGCCAATGGTTTGAGTGTATAAAGGTAATGTCGGTCTTATAGGCCCTTATGTCACATGTATAAGTTTGTATATCATGTTGTGTCGTCCTATGTCGAGTATTCCTTTATGTTTTATTCTGGTTATCTCATGACGGCCCTTCCGGCCCACTTAACCACATGTATAATGGACATGCAGGCATAGAGTTGTATTTTTCCTCATGCTAATTTATATGTGATGTATCCAATTGATGTTTAGAGCTTGAAATATCAGTTTATCTTGATAAATCCCTGTCTAGGTTATTTCTGTGGAAACATTGATGCCTTGACTAATATACCTGAAAAGCATTCTTCTTTCTCCTCTTATTGTAATAGAGTTGAACTTGTTATTATTTGAATCTTTCTCCTTATATTCCATTATTATGCCATTATTGTTGTTGTTGGATTTTGAAAGTTAGAAAGGGATTTTGCCAACCTCGTCACTGCTTTCAGCCTGAGGTTAGGCTTGCTACTAATAGAGTACATGGGGTCAATTGTAATCATACTTTACTATGTACTTCATGTGCAGATGCATGTGTTGCTAATAATGGTGGTTGATAGTGAGCTATATATGAATTTTCTTGGATATTTCGAGGTAGCACTGGGATATGGTTCCCAGGTCTTGGAGTCCCCTCCTTTACCTTAAGTTGTTATTGTTTAGTCTTTTAGACAGTATTGTATTTGTTAAAACTTTGTATTTAGAACTCTATAGTTCTTATGCACGCACTCACTGACACTAGATTTTCGGTGGCTTCAATTTTATTGTTATTATGACTACAGTTAATTACATTATTCCACTATTTGAGACTATTTCTTGTTGTTGTTAAATTTTAATTTTGCACATGTGTTTTTGTCTTGCCTAGCCAGCGGTGATAGGCGTCAACACGATTCTAGTAAGATTTTAGGTCGTGACAAGTTGGTATTAGAGCACAATGTTTCATAGGTCTCACGAGTCATGAGCAAGTCTAGTAGAATCTTACAGATCGATAGAGAGGCATCCGTACTTATCTTCTAGAGGCTATAGTTCTTTTAGGAAAACTTCTCTTTCTTGCATTCATTATCGTGAGAGTTTGTTATCCTTAAGTTTGAATTTTTTCTCTTCTATTCGGCATAGATGGTAAGGACGCATTCTTCTGGTACAGTTGAGCGTGCGCCAGCACCCCAGGGCAGGGCCACGACGGGCTAGGGAAGAGGCAGAGGCAAGGGTGGAGCATGCACTACAGTTAGGGGCCCTAATCGAGGAACCGTTGTTGAGCCACCAGTAGCTCCCGTTGAGGAGAAAATTCCTGACCATGTTGAGCAGGTGGGACCAACTGACGTTCCCTTGAGTATGAGATGACGTTTAAAGAGTAGTCCTATCATGCTACTATTTTGATTCCCTCTGAAGATAAGAGTGAGGATATCCATTGATGGTCTCTACCATAGTATTTGCCTTGCTATGCCTAAAGAGGTAGAGACTGAAACTTCATTTCACTAGGCTATGGAGATAGCGCGTCGTATTGAGTGCATCCACAGTGAGACTAGAGAGATGATGTAGGGTAGGGGTAAGAGGTTCCGACATTCAAGTAGCTTACTAGTGCCTCATATGGAGGTCGAGGTCAATTTGGTAGAGTCCATTCTAGTAGGCCGTTTATCATACACCACTACCCAATTGAGGAGCTTCTGTGTAGTCTTCATTCAGCGCACTTCTAGCGCAAAGTTCTCATCGTGCTCCAGCTATTCAGGGTTCATCTATACTGGGTTCTTTTGATGGATATTCTATTTCAGAGTTCCTTTCAGGACCCCCAGTCATTCCCCGTCAGAGGTTGCTATAAGTGTGGAGAATTGGGGTAGGTCAAGAAATATTTCCCTTATTTCACAGAGGTTCAGTGTCATGACCCAAACAGTAGGGCCGCAACAGGAATCCGGTGCCTTACTCAACCAAGTACCAACGTAACATATCTTTCTTATCATACCATCATGGGTGTGTCGGCCACAAGGGCCGTCATGAGATAACCAGAATAAAACATAAGAGAATACTCAACATAAGACGACCCATTATGGTATACAAACTCATACATGTGACATATGGGCCTATACGACCGAAATGATCATTTGTACACTCAAAATATAGGCCGACAAGGCCATACAATCATTCATATACATAACATATGTCGACAAGCCTCTAAGAGTACATAAACGTCATAATGGATTGGACAAAGACCCTTCATACCAATCTATACATGTCCAATGACAGAACCCAATTTCTCCTATATGCCATGATGGTGACCAACATCGCTGCTTAGCAAGCCAATAATGAATTAGCCATGTATTCATTCTTTTTAACAATTTCGAAATAGTTGGTTATTTATTTATTAAATAAGTAAGAGGTGAAAATATAATAAAATAAAGCGTAAACAAATATAAGAACAATTGTGGTGAAATAAATACTCAAAAGCTATCAAATATCTACTAGCATATTTCCAAGACCCGGTGTCATAAGTGTATGAGCTACTAGTAGAATATACAAAACACTAAATGACTGTCTCAAATAGATTAGACAGAACTACCATCGAAGAGACTTTAGCCACATCTTAACCCATCGTTTAATAATGAGGCGATCAAGAAAGTCCTCCCCAGGAAAAAATATCTAAAGATTTTCTCTTTCCTTTTCATTACAAACAAAGCGAAGGCACTACTTTTAGCCCTTTCAAGAATGAAGGCCCGCGCGACACTCAGTGTTAACACTCCCAAATCTGGAAATCATAACCACAGTTTTAATGATAACGGCGGCGAAAATATACAAATATAGTGAGGCTTCCATCTCTTAGATTTACCCTTTTCTCATCGGGACAGGAACGATAGTCATTCACCCTAGGAAAGTGCGGTCAGATTCAAAATCCCCAATGTCTTGGTCTTTACCTTCACTTTAAGGGACAAGCACCGCATCTAGGTAAGCGACATCTAATTGAATGGATTCAGCGGATATTCTATCTACGAAAATGGAAAAGATGTCTGCAAAAGAGAGATTTCGGGTGTTGCAGAACAGACTCGGAAAGCAGCTCACCATTAAGCCTTGGAGTATCGGGGGTGCGCGCCAGGATAACTGCCAGATGCACATGCCTCAGATCCTACACGATTAGTGTAGAAGTGTAGTGTGAGTACATAAACAACATGTACACATTAAGTATCAAGTCAAACCTCGTAGAAGTAGTGATGAGGGGTCGACATCGACACTTACTCTGGGCCAATAATAAAATGCAGAAATTCTAAACAGTTATGGAACATGGAAATAATAATAAAAACACAATAATAAGCCGTGAATAAATGATTCCTTAATTGATAATAAAATTCCAAAATCTCCATCTAACAGATACTAGTTCCAAATCATTTTCGGTCATTAAATAAATTATACTTCTCAAGCCATAACATAATATTAAATGTAATCGATTTCCGAGTATTATCACGCACGATTTATGTTGTGGTTGTACGGCCCGATCCAAAAATATACTCTGTGCACTGTCGAGGGTCGAACGGCACAAGCTATTGATGCATATGTTATATTGCCGAGGCGAACCGCCCGCTCCCATGAAAGTAGAAAAGCTTACCTCTCTCGCATAAGTACTTGCGACGCAAGAGGACATGGATTTCTCAGAGTTATTATATATTCCTCATTTCTTCCAAAAAATAATAAATTTAAATTGGAAAATTTCAACTTTATAATCCCGAGTCTCAGCTCTATTTAAGACAATTAATATGCATAATAAACATAATAGTGTCATCAAAGCATGATGCGGATCTAAGACTACCCGGACATCTCATAGAATATGGCTATGCACGGACTATCATCACCTAGTGTGTACGTAGCTCACCACACAAGTAATATACAACAAGATACACCTAAGGGGATGAGTTCCCTCTTAAAAGGTTAGGCAAGAGACTTACCTTGTTCTCAAGCTCACTTCTGGTCCACAAATCCGCTCTAAGCCCTCAACTTGGTGCCAAACAACCCGAAAATAGCCAAATATAATATAAGTTAATCAATACGTGCTCAAAAGTTCATAATCTAACTATTAGAGTGATTACCCAACCCAAATTGGGAGATTCCTAAAATTCACCCTCGGGCCCACGTGCCCATTCACTCACGAACTCAATCGAACAAGGATCATCAAAATCTGACGTCTAAATCTCTCTATATCCTCATATTTCTACTTGGGAAACCTTCATCCCATTTTCATTATTTTTCACCAAAATTCATTGATTTGACGAAATTGCTAGGGATTAATGATATACAAGTGAATTAAGGTTAGAAAACGTTCCCTATGATTCTCCTCTTCGAAACCCACTGAAAATCGCCAAAACCCGAGCTCTAAATCGTTTTAGGAGTTATGAATTTCAAACCCTCAGATCTTTGTATAAACAACCCAGGGATTTCGCACATGTGACTCTTGGGCCGCACCTGCGGAAAATCCATCAATTATGCATGGATTCAAGCCTAAGAACTTATGAAATTTACCAAAATTCACATCTGATGTTGAAACACGTCAAAACTCGTCTGAATGACCTCAAATTTTACATACAGGTCATAAATGACACTACGGACCTATTGTCACTTACCGAATTCCATTCTGAGCCCGATATAAAAATTTCACCTATCGGCCGAAATCGCCAAAATTCTAACTTTTGCCAATTCAAGCCTAAATCTACCACAGACCTCAAAAACACATTTCGAACACGCTCCTAACCCCGAAATCACCCAACGAATCTAACGGAGTCGACGTAATTCCATTCCAGATCCGTCTTCACATAGTTCTAACTACAACCCGATTTCCAAAGTTAAACTTCACATTTATGGACTATGTGTCCAAAATCCCTCAGAATTTCACCACTCAACGTTCCGACAAGTCCCAAAAGCAGAAATAGACATGGGAGAAACAGTTATTAGGGGTGTCGTGTCCCCTTTTTCCAACTACTTTCGGGGTCAGTCAATGGTTTTCGACATTATTGGGACAACTCGTTTCATTTTGGGAAGGGGTTTGCAAGTTTTGAAGAGTCGCCACCTAACGAGTTAAGGTGCGTTAGGGCACCTACTTGGGGTTCATTAACAAACAAGTTTGATAACCAGAGATAGGGTAAGGTCTTGAAATTATCCTAAGGGGAAGGTGTTAGGCACCACTCAAAATCCACAACTGTGGTTCCCGGCCAAATAACTTTTGTGAATTTGTACAATTAGCAAGTAAGCAATTAATGTTTTAAAGTAAGCAGGTAGTTTTGAAAGAATTGATTTGAAAAAATAGTTTGAAAATGGTTTTGAAGAATAACATAAGAGTTTGCTTTAGTGAAAACCAGTTTGAAAGAAAAGGAATAGGACAGTTAACAAACTAAAAATCAGAACAGCAGACATGGTTCAGGGAGCAAACACAAATAGGGAGAGGGTATTGGGGACAAGTAAGTCACACAGTAGAAACAGATTTGCACACAAGTGAACACCAGGGAGAATTAAAGTACTACATACTTATAGTCTATCACAAAGTTTTCATGCCAGGAGCCTATCAGCCTTAGCTTGAGGGGTGTTAAACAGGTTCACACATTAAGTTCAAGGAAAGGGTTCAAGATTACATGGCAGATAAGTAACACAAATGCATGCTTGAAATGTGCTGGGGGTAAGGCATAAGTGAAATGAAACATGTAGAAAAGCAGTAGACATGTTGAAATAGGGAAGGGGTAATCACATCAATGAACTAGTAAATAGGCATGTTAATTGTCACGACCCAGAATCATAATCCGGGTCGTGATGGCACCCAACGACGGGGTTAGGCAAGCCAATATGAATTACACTAAGTTTCACCCTTCCCATTTGATTAAACAAGTCAATAATTACCAATTTTTAAACAGTTAAACATGATGATAGCTGGATACGAAAATAAAAGCATAACACTAAGTGGACAAAATAAAGCATATGTATGCCTATACGACCCCAAACCCAAAATGCATATACACTACGCGTGTGCCAGGAACTAGTGTCACGAGTGTCATGGGCATACTAACGGAATATACAAAGGAAAGTAATATATATACAAATCCACAGTCTGGATGAAATAGACGGGGAAAAATAACAAAAGTAAGTGAAAACTCCATGGTGCAGCTGGAATCGCCAGAGGAAGCAGCTCACCGTGAAGTCAAGTCCACAAGCTCAAGGTCTATCTCCGGTACAATAACCAGAAGCACCGGCCTCAGAACCGGTACAGTTAAGTACAGAAGTGCAGCATGAGTACATACTAAATAAATATGTACCCAGTGAGTATCCCGCCTAATCTCGAAGAAGTAGTGACGAGAGGTCGACTCGATACTCACTAAGGTCCAATAGTAATAACATATGATAGAATATAATGAAATACAGTAGGCATGTCAGGAAATAAGCAACAAGTACATATCAAGAGCAGAAATCCAAACAACTACTGAATTAAACAATAATACACTTTCAAGGGCCGAAACGAAACAATAATCACCAAGTCTTAGTTCGGCCGTGGCGTACGGCCCGCTCCCATATGTATTTCAAGTATTTCTCCACACTGTCGTGGTGTACGGCCCCATCCCATATATATCACAAATACTTCTCAACCCTGTCGTGGCGTACGGCCCGATCCCATATATATTTCAATTTCTTTTCAACTCTGCCGTGGCGTACGACCCGATCCCAATATCTTATAATACTTACTTTCCATAACAAATTCCTTGCCATTCAACAATTTTTCCATAAAGCCTCAGAGGAACAACACTATACAAAACATAATCTCATAGTACATATGGCATCACAATAAATCATATAAAGCATTACAAGGAAGCATATAAGGCATTACGAGAAAAGCATATAAGGCATTACGAGCAAGCATACAAGGCATGATGGGGGCCTAACTACCCGGACATAACAGTAATAGCCGCTACGTACGGACTCTCGTCACTTGGCGCGTACGTAGCCCCTAAACAATTTGCACATAGCATATACATCACCTATGGGGACAATTCCCTCATACAAGGTTAGAAAGGAGACTCACCTCGTGTCGAATCTACCCCTCGGACCACAATTGCGCCCGAAACTCCGAACTCTACACCCGAGGACTCGCAACTTAAACACTGGGTGGCAGGCTCCTCTTGAATGCTCTCATGAAGCTTGGGGAAGAAGATGGAAATGGTGAAATAATGCCAAATCTTGTATTAAAATCACACTGCTCAGCTGCTTATACTGTGCGATCGTAGCTGGGGAAGTGCGTTTGCACAAGCCAACTGCCCAGGGCCCTCAAGAGCATTGTGCGATCGCAGCTGTAGGCTAGCGATCGCGGAGAATAGGGGAAACATGCTTGTGCGATCGCGGGGGTAGAGGCTGCAATCGCAGAGAGCTAATCTGGGCCAGTCCAAAAACATACCCTGTGCGATCGCGGATAGACCTGTGCGATCGCACAGGTCAATTTCCACCCCTGATCAAATCCTCTTGTGCGATCGCAGCCTTGCACCTGCAAACGCACTGAAGAAATCCAGACGGAAAAATTCTAGTGTTTTGGAATTAACTCCGAGGGGTCCGAAACTCACCCGAGCCCCTCGGGACCCCGTCCAAAGACGCCAACAAGTCTGTACTCATGATACGGACTCGCTCAAACTCTCAAAATATGAAAAACAACAACGAAACTCAGAATTCAACCCCAAAACCAAATTGAATCAAAACTTAAGAACTTAAGATTCTAAAATTCACTTCAATGCACCGAATGGACCTATACTACTCGGAATGACCTCAAATTTTGCAGACAAGTCGTAAATGACATAACGGAACTATTCCCAGTCTCGGAATTGCATTCGGATCTCGGTAGCATAAAATCACATTCCAAACCAAATTTCAAGTTCTATGAAAATCCTCAAAACTTCACTAACTCTAAATTTCCCATTTTGATCCGAAACCCGTCAAATCAAGTCCGTTTCATACCAAATTTCACAGATAACTAAATAACACATATTGAACCTGTTCCGGGCTCCGGAACTATAATACGGGCCCGGCAGCACAGGTTTCACATCATGGTTCATTTTCATAAGCCTTTATTATTTTTAGAAAACAATTTTCTTTAAAAATTCATTTCTCGGACTTGGGTCCTCGGAATTCGATTTCGAGCATACGCCCAAGTCCCATATTTTCCACGGACCTTCCGGGACCGTCAGATCTCGGATCCGGGTCCGTTTACAAAAAATGTTGACCAAAGTCAACTTTATTCAATTAATTGTCATAAATTCAACTCTTTATCAAGTTTCCACATAAAGGCTTCCCGGCTACACGCCCGGGATGCGCACGCACATTGAGGTGAGATTGACGGAGGCTTTCGGGGCCTCAGAACATAGTCATAATTAAATTTACATAAGATGACCTTTTGGGTCATCACAATCTCCCCCTCTAAAGCAAACGTTCGTCCTCGAACGGACGTAGAATCGTACCTGAAGTGCTGAATAGCTGTGGATACCTGCTCCGCATGTCCTCCTCGGACTCCCATGTCGCCTCATCGACTGGTTGGCCCCTCCACTGGACCTTTACAGCAGAAATCCTCTTAGAGCTCAACTGGCGGTCCTGCCTATCAATAATAGCAATTGGCTCCTCTTCGAAGCCCAACTTCTCATCTAACTGAATGGTGCTTAAATCAATCACGTGAGAGAAATCAGCATGATATCTCCGGAGCATGGATACATGAAAAATCGGATGAACTTCTGATAAGGCGGGAGGTAATGCGAGCTCATAAGCAACCTCCCTAACTCGACTCAACACCTCGAAAGGGCCTATAAACCTGGGGCTTAGCTTTCCCTTCTTCCTGAATCTCATGATGCCCTTCGTCGGCGAAACATTCAACATAACCTTATCTCCCTCCATAAATGCTACATCACGCGCCCGCTAATCTGCGTAACTCTTCTGTCTGGACTGAGCTGCGCGGAGTCTCTCCTGAATAATCTTCACCCTATCCAAAGCATCTCTCACCAGATCAGTGCCATATAACTTGGCCTCGCCAGGCTCAAACCACCCGATAGAAGAACGACATCGTCGGCCATATAAAGCCTCAAATGGAGCAATTTCAATGCTGGACTGATAATTGTTATTGTATGCAAACTCCGCCAAAGGCAAGAACTGGTCCCACTGACCGCCAAAATCAATCACACAAGCCCTGAGCATATCCTCCAAAATATGAATTGTACGCTCTGACTGACCATCAGTCTGAGGGTGAAATGCTGAGCTGAGATCTATCTGAGTACCCATATCACTGTGCAATGCTCTCCAGAAGTGCGAGGTGAACTGAGGACCTCGATCTGATATAATGGACACCGGCACACCGTGCAACCGGACTATCTCCCGAATATAAATCTGGGCCAGCCTCTCTGTAGTATAAGTAGTAGCCACAGGAATAAAATGCGCCGATTTGGTCAATCTATCCACAATGACCCAAACCGCGTGCAACCTTCCGCAAAGTCCGAGGCAACCCAACCACGAAGTCCATGGTGATGCGCTCCCATTTCCACTCAGGAATGGGCATCTGCTGAAATAAGCCTCCTGGCCTTTGGTGCTCGTACTTGACCTGCTGACAATTGAGACACCTAGCCACAAACTGCACTATGTCCTTCTTCATCGGCCTCCACCAGTAGTGCTGCTTCAAATCACGGTACATCTTCGCCGCACCCGGATGTACAGAATACCGGGAACTGTGGGTCTCTTCGAGAATTCTCTTCATCAGGCCATCAATATTAGGAACACATAAACGGCCCTGGAGCCTCAAAACACCATCCTCGCCCAAAGTAACCTCCTTGGTACAGCCCTGGACCACCGTATTTCGAAGCTCTGCAAGGCATAGATCATCAAACTGTCGAGCCTTAATCTCCCCCAACAATGAAGACTGAGCAACTACATGAGCCATAACTCGACGAGGCTCCGCAAGGTCCAATCTCACAAGGCGATTGGCCAAGGACTGAATGTCCAAGGATAAAGGTCTCTCCTCCGCCGCAATGTAGACCAAGCTACCCATACTCGCTGCCCTCCTGCTCAAAGCATCTGCTACTACATTCGCCTTGCCCAGGTGGTACAAAATAGTGAGATCATAATCTTTTAACAACTCAAGCCATCTCCGCTACCTCAAATTAAGGTCCCTCTGCTTAAATAAGTGATGCAAACTGCGGTGGTCAGTGTAGACCTCACATGACACACCATACAAATAGTGCTGCAAAATCTTCAAAGCATGAACAATCGCCGCCAACTCTAAGTCGTGCACAAGATAATTCCTTTCATGAACCTTTAGTTGGCGCGAAGCATAAGCAATAACCCTACCATCCTGCATCAGCACGCATCCCAACCCGACGCGTGAAGCGTCGCAATACACAGTATACATCCCAGAACCAGAAGGCAATGAAAGAACTGGTGCTGAGGTCAAAGCTGACTTGAGCTTCTAAAAGCTTGCCTCACACTTGTCGGACCACCGAAATAGGGCATTCGTCTGAGTCAATCTGGTTAATAAAGCTGCAATAGAAGAGAACCCCTCCACGAATCAGCGATAATAGCCTGTTAGGCCCAAGAAACTCCTGATCTCTGAAGCTGAAGTAGGACGCGGCCAACTCTGAACCGCCTCAATCTTCTGAGGATCAACCTTGATACCTTCTCCAGATACCACATGCCCCAAAAATGCCACGGAATCTAACCAGAACTCACACTTGGAGAACTTAGCATACAACCTCTGTTCCTGCAAGGTCTGGAGCACAATTCTCAAGTGCTGCTCATGCTCATGCGACACACTCGACCTGATGAACCCCTTGGCCAACAACTCCTCAAGCTGCTCCTTCAACTCTTTCATCTCCTTAGGAGCCATACGATAAGGGGGAATGGAAATGGGCTGAGTATCTGGAGCCAAATCAATACAGAAGTCAATATCTCGATCTGGAGGCATGCCTGGAAGATCCGAAGGAAACACATCCGGAAACTCTCGAACAACAGGTACTGAATCAATGGTAGGAGACTCGGCGCTGGTGTCCCGCACATAAGCAAGGTAAGCCAAACAACCCTTCTCGACCATATGTCGAGCCTTTATGAAGGAAATAACCCGGCTGGAGGCACTAGCTGAAGAACCCTTCCATTCTAGTCTAGGCGACTCATGCATGGCTAAAGTGACTGTCTTGGCATGGCAATCTAACACAGCATGATAAGGAGATAGCCAATCCATGCCTAGGATAACCTAAAAATCAATCATATCCAGTAATAAAAGATCTGCTCTGGTATCGAAATCGTAGAAAATGATCACACAAGACCGATAGACTCGGTCTACCACCACAGAATCGCCCACAGGAGTGGAAACTCATATAGGAGAACCTAAGGACTCACGAGGGACATCCAGAAAATGAGAAAATAATACTGAAACATATGAATACGTGGATCCTGGATCAAATAGTACCGAAGCCTCCTTACCACATACTAAGATAATATTTGTGATTATGGCGTCTGAGGCCACTACATCTAATCTAGCCGGAATAGCATAAAATCTGGTTGAGGCTCCTGAAGACTGCCCATAGTGAACAGGAACTAACTAACCTCCTCCTGACTGGCCTCCACCTCTATGAAGACCCCTGCCGACCTGTCCTCCACTTCGAGGTGGCCGGACTGCTGGTGCTGAACTCATAGGCTGATAACTCTGCTGCACTGCCTTGCCCCGGTACCTGGGACAATACCTCCATGTATGACCCGGCTCCCCACACTCGAAATAACCTCCTGGCACTACAGCTCGCTTCCCTAAAGAGGAAGAACCCTGAATAGCCGGAGGGCGGTGTGAACCCTCTAGTAAGGCACCGAAATAGGAACTAGAGGATCTCTGATGACTTGAGTAACCGTTGGGTGCACTCTGGATTGATAGAGGTCGATAGGAACGCTCTGGCAGGGCGCCGAACTGAGGCCTCACTGAACCACCTCGAGGGGGTAGTGGGGGTGCTGAATATGAAGGTCTGTTGGGCTGACCACCCGTGAACTGACCCCTTCTCCTAGCTGAAGCATCCCTGAACTCTCCTGAGAACCTGGCCCTCTTGTCACGCTGACCCTGCTGACCCTGTTCTCTGCTCCTCAACCGATACCCCTCAATCCATCGAGCTATCTCAACTACAAGTTGGTAGGGGGTACCCATCTCCACCTCTCGGGCCATAGAGGCCCTAATACCTGGATGCAAGCCTTCCACAAACCGACGCACCCTCTCGGCATCAGTAGGCAATATCATAAGGGCATGGCGAGATAACTCGAAAAATCTAGCCTCATAATCAGTCACTGACATCTGCCCCTGCTCTAGTCGTTCAAACTGACCCCGTAGCTCCTCCCTCTCAGAAGGTGGAATGTATCTGTCTAGAAATAACTGAACGAACTGATCCCAAGTGATAAGAGGAGAATCTGTTGGTCTGCTGAGAATATATGACTGCCACCACCTGCGAGCTCTGCCCTCTAACTGAAATATAGTGAAATCTACTCCATGGGACTCCAAAATCCTCATGTTGTGCAGTCTGTCCCTGCACCTATCAATAAAATCCTGAGCATCCTCACCCCGCTAACCCCCGAAGACTGGAGGGCGAAGTCGGGTCCATCTATCCAACATCTTCTGTTGGTCACCCTCTACAACTGACTTGGGCTCTGGGGCTGGTACTACGGGCTGAACCCCTCCCACGAGCGGTGTACCCGGGGTGTGACGTGTTGCTACTTCCTGACCTGTGGCTTGAGCGGTAGGGGTCTGGACTCCCCCTCCCGGCTGAGAAGTAGCAGGGTCGGCTTTAAATAAACCAGCCTGAGACATAGTGTCCATGAATCTCAGCATACCGGCCCATGACCTCCTGGAAGCCTGGCCCCGTCATGAAATTCACTGGAGCAGGTGCTACTGCAGGCACCTCATCCTGCTCCTCCATAATTGGGTCCTCTGGTGGTGCCACTGGTGTAGCTCTGGGACGCCCTCGTCCCCTACCTCGAGCAAGTGCTTTACCTCTTTCTCTACCCCGACCTTGGGCGGCCTGGGCAGCGGTCTCTCCCGTAACAGGAACATCGGATGCACGCGTCCTCACCATCTGTGAGAGAATAGAAGAATAAGTTTGAGTACATCATAGATTGCACAACATGATATGAATAAAGGGAAGTTTCCTAACACCCCATAGACTCCTGAAGATAAGTACAGACATCTCCGTACCGATCCGCAAGACTCTACTGGGCCTGCCCGTGACTCGTGAGACTTACGTGAACCTAGGGATCTGATACCACGTTGTCACGACCCAGAATCCTAATCCAGGTCGTGATGGCGCCCAAGGATGGGGTTAGGCAAGCCAATATGAATTACACTAAGTGTCACCCTTCCCATTTGATTAAACAAGTCAATAATTACCAATTTTTAAACAGTTAAACGTTATGATAGCTGGATACGAAAATAAAAGCATAACACTAAGTGGCCAAAATAAAGCATATGTATGCCTATACGACCCCAAACCCAAAATGCATATACACTACGAGTGTGCCAGTAACTAGTGTCACGAGTGTCATGGGCATACTAACGAAATATACAAAGGAAATTAATATATATACAAATCCACAGTCTGGATGAAATAGACGGGGAAAAATAACAAAAGTAAGTGAAAACTCC
Source organism: Nicotiana undulata (assembly GCA_005239495.1). NCBI lineage: Eukaryota > Viridiplantae > Streptophyta > Magnoliopsida > Solanales > Solanaceae > Nicotiana > Nicotiana undulata. The sequence continues at coordinate 20,238 of MDKH01110700.1, forward strand.
ATGGTGCAGCTGGAAATCACCAGAGAAAGCAGCTCACCGTGAAGTCAAGTCCACAAGCTCAGGGTCTATCTCTGGTACAATAACCTGAAGCACCGGACTCAGAACCTATACAATTAAGAATAGAAGTGCAGCATGAGTACATATTAAATAAATATGTACCCAGTGAGTATCCCGCCTAATCTCGAAGAAGTAGTGACGAGAGGTCGACTCGATACTCACTAAGGTCCAACAGTAATAACATACGATAGAATATAATGAAATACAGTAGGCATGTCAGGAAATAAGCAACAAGTACATGTCAAGAGCAGAAATCCAAACAACTACTGAATTAAACAATAATACACTTTCAAGGGTAAGACCACTGAAATGAAACAATAATCACCAAGTCTTAGTTCCGTCGTGGCGTACGGCCCGCTCCCATATGTATTCCAAGTATTTCTCCATACTGTCGTGGCATACGGCCCGATCCCATATATATCACAAATACTTCTCAACCCCGCCGTGGCGTACGGCCCGATCCCATATATATTTCAATTTCTTTTCAACTCTGTCGTGGCGTACGGCCCGATCCCATATATATACTTCAATTAATTTTTCAATTCTGCTGTGGCGTACGGCCCGATCCCATATAGGCATAATCACTCTCAAATCTGCCGTGGCGTACGGACCGATCCCAATATCTTATAATACTTACTTTCCATAACAAATTCCTTGCCATTCAACAATTTTTCCATAAAGCCTCAGAGGAACAACACTATACAAAACATAATCTCATAGTACATATGGCGTCACAATAAATCATATAAAGCATTAATGGGAATCATATAAGGCATTACGAGAAAAGCATATAAGGCATATAAGGCATTACGAGGAAGCATACAAGGCATGATGTGGGCCTAGCTACCCGGACATAACAATAATAGCCGCTACGTACGGACTCTCGGCACTTGACGCGTACGTAGCCCCCAAACAATTTACACATAGCATATACATCACCTATGGGGATAATTCCCTCTTACAAGGTTAGAAAGGAGACTCACCTCGTGTCGAATCTACCCCTCAGACCATAATTGCGCCTGAAACTCCGAACTCTACACCCGAGGACTCGCAACTTAAACACTAGGTGGCAGGCTCCTCTTGAAAGCTCTTATGAAGCTTGGGGAAGAAGATGGAAATGGTGAAATAATGCCAAATCCCATATTAAAATTACACTGCCCAGCTGCTTATATTGTGCGATCGCAGCTGGGGAAGTGCGTTCGCACATGCCAACTGCCCAGGGCCCTCAAGAGCACTGTGCGATCGTAGCTGTAGGCTGGAGATCACGGAGAGTAGGGGAAGTAAGCTTGTGGGATCGCGGGGGTAGGGGCTGCGATCGCAGAGAGCTAATCCTGGCCAGTCCAAAAACTTACCTTGTGTGATCGCGGATAGATCTGTGCGATCGCACAGGTCAATTTCCATCCCTGATCAAATCCTCTTGTGCGATCGCAGCCTTGCACCTGCAAACACACTGAAGAAAACCAGACAAAAAAATTCTAGTGTTTTGGAATTAACTCTGAGGGGTCCGAAACTCACCCGAGCCCCTCGGGACCCCGTCCAAAGATGCCAACAAGTTCGTACTCATGATACGGACTCGCTCGAACTCTCAAAACATGAAAAACAACAATGAAACTAAGAATTCAACCCCAAAACCAAATTGAATCAAAACTTAAGAACTTAAGATTCTAGAATTCACTTCAATGCACCGGACGGGCCTATACTACTCGGAATGACCTCAAATTTTGCAGACAAGTCGTAAATGACATAACAGAACTATTCCCAGCCTCGGAATTGCATTCGGACCTCGGTAGCATAAAATCACATTCTAAACCAAATTTCAAGTTCTCTGAAAATCCTCAAAACTTCACTAACTCTAACTTTCCCATTTTGATCCGAAACCCGTCAAATCAAGTCCGTTTCTTACCAAATTTTACAGATAACTTAAATAACACATATTGAACCTGTTCCGGGCTCCGAAACCAAAATATGGGCCCGACAGCACAGGTTTCACATCAAGGTTCATTTTCATAAGCCTTTATTATTTTCAAAAAACAATTTTCTTTAAAAATTCATTTCTCGGACTTGGGTCCTCGGAATTCGATTCCTGGCATACACCGAAGTCCTATATTTTCCTACGGACCTTTCGGGACCATCAGATCTCGGATCCGGGTCTGTTTACCAAAAATGTTGACCAAAGTCAACTTTATTCAATTAAATATCATATATTCAACTCTTTATCAAGTTTCCACATAAAGGCTTCCCGGCTACACGCTCGGGATGTGCACGCACATCGAGGTGATAGTCATAATTAAATTTACATAAGATGACCTTTTGGGTCATCACACTAATTTCAAGGTAAACAACAGAACTATAAGTAGAAGCATAAGATAAATAAAAGGAAGTGCAATACGAATAAAACATGTTGTTTTGGTCTTCAGTGGCCTCTACCCGTTCAACTGTTTTTTCTTTCCTGATGTTTCCTGAATCTTCTATTTTCTTCTTGCCTTTGGGAGACTAGGAGGAGGAGAGGGTGGAGGGCCCCTGGATCTTGTGAGGTAGGATACTGATGCCAGAGTGCATGAACCAACCTTTGGGGAGGGAAATAATAATAAAAAGAAAACAAAGCAAAAACAAAAGGTAACCAAGTCAGTGAGGATTATGAAAAGTATTGCAGTATTTAAACACATAGTGCGAGAATATAAAGCGTGTCCTAATTTGGGAACCTCATTGTGCCCGAGGTAGGCCTAGTGACAAATTAATTTGGATAACTTTAAATGCTAAAATGCCTCATTTCATTAATGTAAAAATAGACGAATCCAAAACGACACTAAAAAAGGAAATAAAATAACTAATGGCCATTGGCCTTATTACATTGATAAAGCGGAAAAGGAAATCATATCTACTTGGCCCCAGATTCATCATCTTTGATTCCCTCGAACAGATTCCCCAGCTTGCGAAGTCCTAGTAGTAGGTATGCTCTGGCTAGGTGTCGTCCTTCGTTCCCTTCAGCCTTTCGACAATCTTCAACCCTTTTGATGAACTTACCCTCTAACTCGACTATGCCTCGTTCCAGGTATCCCAACTTTCTATTGGTACTGATGTCCATGTCTTTCCATTCCTCAATCAACTTCTTGTTAGACTCGTGTATCTCGCGGTGCTCATTCTCACATTTGCGGATCCTCTTGCGCAGCTGATTATACTTGACCTGAGCCTCGGGCTTTTCATCTATGATCATGTGACCTCAGATGAATCCTGGCCTACCTAGACCATCCCAATTCTCTTCCAACCAACCCGTATAGAAAGGTGTACAACCTTTGTGGTATCGGTCTGGCTCAATTGTGTCTTTCTCCATTATGATCTAACAGTGACACATGTGTTGGGCTTGGCACTTGTGAGGACTATCATCATTTTGAAAGTCAACTCGGAAATTGCTCATCTTGTCGACTCTTGGTATGGCTTGCTTTCTACCTGCTTGTCTTAGAACACGGAGAGGGACGTAAGGATATGTTCCTCTCAAACCAATCAGTATCAAGAATGGTGCATCCCTGGACCGGACGATGAACTCTTCTGTTGGAAACCACTCGAACATCCATTGAACTTGTTCTTCAGTCAGATAATCGAATAACTCAACCCACTCTTTGGCATTCTCAGGCTTAGCAAATCTGTCAGGGATGTAAGTCATTCGCTTTGGATGATAGAAAGCGATGTGGTCGTCCCATGATCTTCGCTGAAACTCTTGCTGGTACTGACCCTTTTGGAGATGCTCTAAGAGCCAGAGTTGTAGTAATAAGTTGCAGCCCTCGAAATGCTTTGCCCCTCTTTGGCATTGTTCTAAGGCTCGATAAATGTCTAAGACGATCATAGGGACGATGCAGAAAGTCTGCCCACCAATTCATCCATTAGTGTCTTGGTTACCATAGCCAACCTAGTGTGAATTCTTTCCTTCTTTGTCGGAAATACTATCAACCCCAGGAAGCAAACAATGAAGACGAACACCCTACGATGAATGTGTCCCAAAGATGTGATGGTGAATTCATCATGGAAGGTACGGTATGATTTGCTATGGCCGTACATTTCATACAGGTTGTCGAAATGGATGTATGACTCCTTCAGAAACCCTAACTATGTGTTCTTCTTTAAACCCACCATTTTTAAGAAGCCCTTGCCTGTGCGGTTTTCAGGAATTAGCCAATCAGGAGTCTCCCAAACTAAACCAGCCAGTCCTCCTATTTCTTCTAGCAAGGGTGTCATCTCGATGTCCCCAAAATGGAAGACAGCCCTTTCGCAATCCCAGAATAAGGTGGCAGCCTCTATCATCATGTTGTTAGGCTGGATGTCCAGGAGGGACGATAGATTACCTAGATATTTCTTAACGAGTGTCTTGTCACTAGAATGCAGGTCTTCCCACCAATTCAAAGCTTTGGGTGGATGTTGGTGACCATGCCGAATCTGGGGACTTCGTGCCTCATATTCTACAAGACAAAATAGTTAGGCCCTTAACCCGCCAGACTCGACTATTTATAAACTTATAATTAACATGCAAGCATTTAGTTCTCCAAATAAATGCACAGAACTTGCTGACGTCTGTTAGGATTATGAAAACCCGGTGGACTTTGGACAAGGCTGTCTTAAAGGCTATTGTGCGGACAACACGTTAGACTAGCTAGGTTTGACCATGATGCATGCAATAGTGTAAAGGAGTAAGGTTTCTATGGGATATTATACTAGTACCCTTAAGCGAACAACTCAAGGGGTAAAGGCACGTAACCGTCGACTACACCGCTGATCGACTAGTTTTACCGCAAATAAACCTTTCCGAATTTAGGGGGTGATAAAATAGGAAGGGCGCAACCACTCATCAAGCGTTGCTATAGGATTTGTTTTGGCACGAGTGGAGTATGATGTCGAATCATGATTATGCAATAAGCAGTAAAACATGTAGTCATGTATTTGCACGTTGTGAAAGCAGTAAATGCAACAGTTATAATTTAAAAAGCGGTTACAAAGGAAAGAAACAGAAAAACATGTCAGTTTGCTTTTGAGAAAAATCAAAGACTTGAAAGAAATAGACAATTAATGGCACATAAAGGGGAAAAGGAAGAGGTACAAATTCACAATTTGAAAATGGAAAAAGCCTAAATATCCCCAGCAGAGTCGCCATGTTGTCGCGCCACCTTTTTCCAACTCCTTTCGGGGTCGATCAAAGGTTTTCGGCATTGTTGGGACAACTCGTTTCCTTTTGGGAAGGGGTTTGCAAGTTTTAAAGAGTCGCCACCTAACGAGTTAAGGTGCGTTAGGGAACCTACTTTGGGTTCATTTACAAACAAGTTTGATAACCAGAGATAGGGTAAGGGCTTGAAATTATCCTAAAGGGAAGGTGTTAGGCACCCCTCAGAATCCACAACTGTGGTTCCCGGCCAAACAACTTTTGTGAATTTGTACAATTAACAAGTAAGCAATTAATGTTTTAAAGTAAGCAGGTAGTTTTGAAAGAATTGATTTGAAAAAACAGTTTTAAAATGGTTTTGAAGAATAACATAAGAGTTTTCTTTAGTGAAAACCAGTTTGAAAGAAAAGGAATAGGACAGTTAAGAAACTAAAAATTAGAACAGCAGACATGGTTCAGGGAGCAAACACAAACAGGGAAAGGGTATTGGGGACAAGTAAGTCACACAATAGAAACAGATTTGCACACAAGTGAACACCAGGGAGTATTAAAGTACTACATACTTATAGTCTATCACAAACTGTTCATGCCATAAGCCTAACAGCCTTAGATTGAGGGGTGTTAAACAGGTTCACACATTAAGTTCAGGGAAAGGGTTCAAGATTACATGGAAGATAAGTAACACAAATGCATGTTTGAAATGTGCTGGGATTCAGGGGGTAAGGCAGAAGTGCAATGAAACATGTAGAAAAGCAGTAGACATGCTGAAATAGGGAAGGGGTAATCACATCAATGAACTGGTAAATATCTATGCTAATTGCAAGGTAAATAGCAGAACTATAAGTAGAAGCATAAGAGAAATAAAAGGAAGTGCAATACGAATAAAACATGTTGTTTTGGATGCTGTAAATCAAATAGAAAACATACCTGTCAAAAATGAGAGAATGAGTTCAGAGAAGTAGAGCAGTAGTGTGTGAGAAAATAGTGCAGTAGTGTATAGAGAAATAGAATAGTAGAGCAGTAGAGAAAATAGTGCAGTAGAGTTACTCAGTCATGGCTTTCAGCCGACAGAGTAGCAAGTAATCAGCAAGAGAAACAAGAGAGTGTGTGTAGGAGAGTAAGAGAAAGTTTAGAACAATGATTATGTTTGTGTGTGTATTCATTCGTGTCATGCTAAAGAAGAGTAAAGTATTTATAGCTTTTGAAAACGAGTAGAAAAATAAGGTAAGGAGTGCTAGTTTAACATAGTTATAGGAATAATCTTCAATCAGAATCAGTCACAGACCTGGACTCCCTTTAATTAGGGAGTCCCAGTTCAAATGGACACAATTAATGTTAAATAAGGAAAGAATCAATTATGAACTGATTTTTACTATAATGGGAGGGGTAAAGTATACGATATGCAATTAAGTCTAGGTGCATAATACTTATGTAGGGAAATATATGTCAAACAATCAACAACATATTCGGGCACATAAATAAGGTAGAATATAACTTTAATTCTGGAAGTTAGTCACAAGAATCATGAACGAGATTGAAAATCCGAGGGAATCAATACTAATTGAGGAAGGTATCACACAAATAAGGAAATAATTCGAAATCAGTACGGAATTATAAGGGAGATACACAAAATCATAGATTTAAAGAAAATATCACAGCTTTACGAAGAGATGCATAGAATCAATAGCATATTGGGTAAACAATTGCTAAACAAATAATCAGACTTACTAAACAACAAATAGCACAAAAATCAGAGAAACCCTAAGCAAAAAAGCATAGAAACAGTAGAAGGTTGAAAACCCTAACAACAAAATTAAAGCGAGAAGTATAGAACTCAGAGAAAATCTAGAAGAAACATGCAGATTAGCAAACATAGCAAACAAGACGAACTTAAACCCTAAAAATTGGGGTTTCACCAGAATAATTATGGTAAAAGAGGAGACTCAAGCAAACGTTTAAAATCATACTGGGAATCATAGATTAGTACTTAAAATCAGAAGATAAAGCGTTTTCAAAAGGGATTAAGAAACCCTAGTTCTTAAAAATGAAGAATCGTTTGAAACACAAAGGGTTTTTAAGAGAAAACAGGTGAAAACCTTAAAAGAGACATAGATCCGTCACAAATCTAAAAAGATCGGACGATTTAAAGCTAGGGTTTCCGGAGAAAACCCAAAAAGGAGAAGAAGACTTAGATATTACCGGTGTTTGGCCGAAAAATGCAAGAATCTTACTCGAACGACCATAGGAGGCCGGAAAACATGGCATGAGACCGGAGATGGGAGTGTATTGCCTCAGGATCACTTGAGATCCTCCATCGGTGAAACAGGTATGAAAGACGGAGCCGTGGGGTTGATGAGAGGTAGAAACTCCATAATTTCCGGCGAAGGGGTGGCAGGAGAAGGAGAGACGGAGCTCAGAAGGATGAAGGTTCTAGAGAGAGTTGAGAGGATTCCGAGAGAGAGAGAGAGAGACGGTTGAGTCTTACGAGTGAGGGTGAAATGAACGGGGGGGGGGGGGGGGTAGTCGTCTAGGAGTTAATTAAGGTAAGTTTTAATCTGGGTCATTGATTTGAATTCATCAACGGCTTAGATCAAAAAAGGGGATTAGGCCGGGCATAGTTGAGGATTGGGCTGGGTAGTTAATTGGGTTAGGGGTCCGTATTAATTAGGTTAAAATCGAAATTAAAAGTGGCTAGATGTTAAATACCCCTAAAAAATAGATAAATAATTAATAAAAATGGTTAATAATTATATATAATGAAATTGATGCTAAATAGACTAAATTAAGATGATTATTTAGTATTTAAAATACAAATGACTAATTATTGAGTAAAAATAGCACAAAATATATAATTAGGCTATAATTGCAAAGTTATTGCAATAATAGCCAAATAATGCCAATTTGGCTAATTTGTGAAATACTTTCGGTCTTAATAGAACCAAAATGATATATTAAATCAAGGATTAAAATTATTTGTAATGCAATTTATAATTAATTATTAGAGATAAAAATACTGGATAATTTAGAATAAATTAATAACAATGTGGGAAAATTATAGAAAAATACCAATTATTATAAGAACTGATTTTGGAGGTATATTTGCAAGTTTAAAAATAATTTTAGGAAAAATTGGGTATCAACAACATTCTCCCCCTCTTAAGAAAATCGTTCGTCCTCGAACGAGTATAGATACATACCTGAAGCTTTGAAAAGATGAGGGTACTTCCTGCGCATATCCTGCTCGGTCTCCCAAGTCGCCTCCTTGACCGAATGACCCCTCCAATGCACCTTCACGGATGCGATATCCTTTGACCTGAGTTTCTGACCTGCCTATCCAATATAGCTACAGGTTGCTCAACATATGATAGATCCTTGTCCAACTGGAGTGAATTGAAATCCAAAACATAAGTCGGGTCACCGTGATACTTCCTGAGCATAGAGACGTGGAATACAGGATGAACACCTGCTAGGCTGGGAGGCAAGTCCAACTTATAAGCAACCTCCCCAACCCGCTGCAATACCTCAAAAGGTCCAATAAATCTCGGACTCAGCTTACCCTTTTCCCCAAACCTCATGACGCCCTTCATAGGCGATACCCGAAGCAACACCCGATCACCAGCCATAAATGCCAAATCACGAACCTTCCCGTCCGCATAACTCTTCTGTCTGGACTGAGCTGTGTGAAGCCTCTCCTGAATCACCTTCATCTTGTCCAGGGATCCTGGACCAAATCTGTACCCAACAATCAGGCCTCGCCCGGCTCAAACCATCCCACTGCAGACCTGCACCGCCTACCATACAAAGCGTTATACGGCGCAATCTGAATGCTGGACTGGTAGCTGTTATTATAACCAAACTCTGAAAGTGGCAAGTATCAGTCCCATGAACCTCCAAAACCCATCACACAAGAACGAAGCATATCCTCAAGAATCTGAATCGTGCGCTCGGACTGCCCGTCCGTCTGAGTGTGAAAGGTTGTACTCAACTCCACCCTGGTGCCTAGCTCCTGTTGAACGGCTCACCAGAACCGTTAAGTGAATTGTGTACCTCTATCTGAAATGATAGATACTGGAATACCGTGGAGGCGAACAATCTCTCTAATATAAATCTCAGCCAACCTCTCTGAGGAATATGTAGTCAACGCTCGAATGAAATGGGCTGATTTGGTCAGCCGATCCACAATCACCCAAATAGCATCGAACTTCCTCAAAGTTAGAGGGAGTCCAACCACAAAGTCCATGGTGATCCGCTCCCACTTCCACTCTAGAAGCTCAATTTGTTGTAGTGACCCTCCCGGTCTCTGATGCTCACACTTGACTTGCTAACAGTTGAGACACTTTGCTACAAACTCCACTATATCCTTTTCCATCCTTCGCCGCCAATAGTGTTGTCTCACATCCTGGTACATCTTCGTGGTACCCGGGTGGATGGAATACCGCGAACTATGGGCCTCCTCAAGAATCAACTCCCGAAGTCCATCTACATTGGGCACACAGATACGGCCTTGCATCCTTATCACGCCATCATCACCTATGGTCACATCCCTGGCATCACCCCGCAGAACTCTATCCTGAAGAGCCAGAAGGTTGGGATCATCATACTGGCGCTCCCAAATGGGGTCATAGAGAGAAGATCGAGCAACTACACAAGCATATACCCAACAAGGCTTAGAAAGATTCAATCTCACGAACTGACTGGCTAAGGACAGATCCAAGGCTAAGGGCCTCTCAGCTACATGAAGATATGCCAAACTCCCCAGACTCTCCACCCGGCGACTCAAGGCGTCGGCCACCACATTGGCCTTCCCTGGGTGGTATAATATAGTGATGTCATAATCCTTGAGTAACTCCAACCACCTACGCTGGCGCAAATTGAGGTCCTTCTTCCTGAATATGTGTTGTAAACTCCGGTGATCGGTGAAGATCTCATAGGGAACACCGTACAAATAATGATGCCATATCTTCAAGGCGTGAACAATCGCTGCCAACTCGAGATCATGAACTGGATAGCTCTTCTCATGAACCTTCAACTGTCTAGACGCGTAGGCAATCACCCTACCGTCCTGCATCAACACGGCCCCAAGGCCAATCCTTGAAGCATCACAATAGACCGTATAGGACCCTGAACGTGTAGGCAATACCAACACTGGAGTTGTAGTCAGGGCTGTCTTGAGCTTCTGAAATCTCTCCTCACACTCTTCAGTCCACCTAAAAGGGGCACCCTTTCTGGGTCAGTCTGGTCATAGGCGTTGTAGTGGATGAAAATCCCTCCACAAAACGGCGATAGTATCCAGCAAAACCAAGGAAACTGCGGATCTCAGTAGTTGAAGACGGGCTAGGCCAACTTTGTACCGCCTCCACCTTCTTCGGATCTACCTTGATCCTATCACAAGACACCAAATGGCCTAAGAATGCCATAGAATCAAGCCAAAATTCATACTTAGAAAATTTGGCATAAAATTTCTTCTCCCTCAAAGTCTGAAGCACAGTCCTCAAATGCTGCTCATGGTCCTCCTGGGATCGAGAATATACCAGGATTTCATCAATGAACACGATGACGAAATAATCAAGATAAGGCCGAAATACATTGTGCATCAGGTGCATAAAGGCTGATGAGGCATTGGTCAGCCCAAATGACATAACAAGTAACGCATAGTGGCCATATCTGGTCCTGAAGGCAGTCTTTGGGATGTCCGGCTCCCAAATCTTCAACTGATGATAGCCTGAACGCAGGTCAATCTTGGAGAACACCCTAGCACCTTGTAACTGGTCAAATAAACCATCGATGCGGGGCAATGGGTACCTGTTCTTCACTGTAACCTTGTTCAGCTGCTGGTAATCAATACACATACGCATCGAACCATCCTTCTTCTTCACAAATAATACCGGAGCACCCCAAGGTGAAACACTAGGCCTGATGAAACCCTTATCAAGCAACTCCTACAGTTGCTCCTTCAACGCTTTCAACTCAGGAGGAGCCATACGATAGGGAGGAAAGGAAATGGGCTGAGTGCCGGCAACAAATCAATGCCAAAATCAATATCTCTGACGGGCGGCATACCCGGAAGATCAGTTGGAAAAACATCGGTGTAGTCTCGCACAACCGGAACTGACTCCACTGAAGGGGTATCAACACTAACATCTCTAACATAGGCTAAATATGCATCACACCCCTTCTCCACCATCCGCTGAGCCTTAAGAAAGGAAATGACTCGGCGGGGAGTATACTCTAAGGAACCTCTCCACTCTAACCTCGGTAAACCTGGCATAGTCAGCGTCACGGTCTTGGCGTGATAATTAAGAATAGCATAGTGGGGCGACAACCAGTCCATGCCCAAAATAACATTGAAATCCACCATACCGAGTAATAACAGACTAGCTCTAGTCTCAAAACCACTAATAACAATCAAACACGATCGATATACGCGGTCCAAAATAAGAGAATCTCCCATGGGAGTAGAAACATATACGGGGGAACTCAAAGAATCCCGAGATATCCCCAGATGTGAAGCAAAATAAGAAGATACATATGAGCACGTAGAACCCAGATCAAATAATACGGATGCATCCCTATGACAAACAGGGACAATACCTGTGATGACCGAATCTGAAGCAACGGCCTCTAAGCGGGCTGGAAGAGCATAATACCTAGCCTGGAGGAATGGAAATGGGTTGAGTGCCGGCAACAAATCAATGCCGAAATCAATATCTCTGACGTGCGGCATACCCGGAAGATCAGTTGGAAAAACATCGGGGTAGTCTCGCACAACCGGAACTGACTCCACTGAAGGGGTATCAACACTAACATCTCTAACATAGGCTAAATATGCATCACACCCCTTCTCCACCATCCGCTGAGCCTTAAGAAAGGAAATGACTCAGCGGGGAGTATACTCTAAGGAACCTCTCCACTCTAACCTCGGTAAACCTGGCATAGTCAGCGTCACGGTCTTGGCGTGATAATTAAGAATAGCATAGTGGGGCGACAACCAGTCCATGCCCAAAATAACATTGAAATCCACCATACCGAGTAATAACAGATTAGCTTTAGTCTCAAAACCACTAATAACAATCAAACACGATCGATATACGCGGTCCACAATAAGAGAATCTCCCATGGGAGTAGAAACATATACAGGGGAACTCAAAGAATCCTGAGATATCCCCAGATGTGAAGCAAAATAAGAAGATACATATGAGCACGTAGAACCCAGATCAAATAATACGGATGCATCCCTATGACAAATAGGGACAATACCTGTGATGACCGAATCTGAAGCAACGGCCTCTAAGCGGGCTGGAAGAGCATAATACCTAGCCTGGCCTCCCCCTCTAGGGCGACCTCGACCTCCACCTCGAGTTGTCTGAAAAGGTGGGGTAGAAGCTGGGGCTGGAAGAATAGCTGGAGGACCCGGTGGAGCACGTGGGGCCTGATAAGAGTGAGATGGTGCACCCCTCCTAGCTCTGGGGAAATCTCTGATCACGTGGCGAGGTTCACCACACTCAAAATAACCCTTCGAAGGGTGTGGCGGCTGGTGCTAACTCTAAACTGGCCTGCTGGACTGGCCGGTGATAGCACCTCGAACAGGAGGCACATAAGATACTGGTGGTGCATAATAAGTCTCATGAGGTCTAGGAGGAGCTGAAATACCACTGGCTGCTGGAAAATCTTAATGAACAGGGCGACTCATAAAACCCCTGCCATAGCGCGCTGCTGGTGCACGAACTCTCGAGAAATGACCAGTCTCTCGAGGCCTCTTGGCCTCTCTCTCTTCCCTGTCCCGGGATAACATACTTTCAATCCTACGGCAATACTCACGGCCTGCTGGTAAGGGATATCTGTCTCTAACTCCCTGGCCATATTGGTCCGAATACTGGGGTGAAGTTCCTCAATGAAGCGTCGAACCCTCTCTATGATAGTGGCAACCAGGGCTAGTGCATGGCGAGCCAAGTCACTGAAACGGACTGCATACTCTGACACAGTCATGGTACCCTGGCGTAACTGCTCAAACCTTGCACGCCAAGTATCCCGGAGGCTCTGAGGGACAAACCCAAGCAAAAACATCTCGGAGAATTGATCCCAAGTAAGTGAAGCTACCTCCTCCGGACTACTCAACTCATAGGCACGCCACCACTGATAAGCCGCTCCCTCAGCTGGAAAGCGGTGAAAGAAACTCCACTCGTCTCCACAATACCCATAGTGCGGAGAATGCGATGACACTCCTCAAGAAAACACAGATCGTCATCTTAAGATAGTCCGCTGAAAATAGGTGGGTGGTACTTCTTATACCTCTCAAGTCTGAGTTGCTCTGCCTCAGAAACAGCTACCCTGGTATCATGCTGAGCTGGAGCCGTTGGGGGCATAGGAATATACTCTGGAACCTGCCCAATATGGACCCTCTGCTCAGGAGTATGGGCTGCGAGAATCTGTGTACCTCCCTCGTCCTGAGATGTTGCTGGAGCTATCGGGAGTAGTCCCGCCAGAGTCAGAGTACTGAAAGCGCTGATGAACTGAGCTAAAGTCTCTTGGAGGGCTGGAGTAATAATAGGGACCTCATGTGCCCCTCCAACTATAGCTACTGGGGGAACCTCCACCTCAGCTCTCGCCGGTGCTCGGGTTGCACCGCGTGCTCGTCCTCTACCCCGGCCCCTGCCTCTGGTGGCTCTGGCTTGGGTCTCGGGAATACGTCCAGTATGGGTATGCACCATCTGTGAGCAAGAGTAGAATAGAGTTTTAGAATTTTGATGACAATAACTAGCACGACAAGGAATTCCAAAGAATATGATTATTCTTAACAGTTACATAGCCTCTCAAAGATAGATACGGACGTCTCCGCACCGATCCCCGAGACTCTAATAAACCGGCTTGCTACTTGTGACTCCTATGAACCTAGATACTCTGATACTAACTTGTCACGACCCGAGTTACCCTCCGAACGGTCTCATGACGGCAACTAGTCTCTATGACTAGGTAAGCCTAAAAAACTTACGAAAAATAAATGCAATATAATAATTTAAATAGAAAAGAAAAAGAAAACATATAACTCAGCCGCTCGGCATATACAATTTCACTTTCGAAAACCCGGAACATCACGACACTCACAAGATCTATACTAAATGTAGCTTTATACAATGAAATAGTGGAAAAGTACATCAGTCAACTAATCATATACTAGAGTAGAAGGGGACTCGTGGGATTTTGCGGACGTGGCAGAATTACCTCGCGGTCTCCTGGCAGCTGCTAGTAATACTGCTAGCCATGATACTAGGCACTGGTACTTGGATCTGCACATGGAAAACATGAACAGGAAAGGGTGTGAGTATTCCACAATTGGTATCCAGTAAGTGCCAAGCCTAACCCCAGTCAAGTAGTGACGAGGTCAGGTTAAGGCTCTAATGGATGTTTATAGTAAAACAGTTTAAAAACTAAGCAGAGAAATATAACAAGCTAAAGCAAGACAGTAGAAACGGTAAGCTGAAAGAATAGTAAAAGGGAGACCTTGGCTCGCCACAACGTATCTCACAGTAACAGATATGCAATGCAGTATAGGGGGAAAGCTCCTGGAATCTAGTTTGTAGTCCCAATTTAAATATGCGATGCAGTACAGGGGGAAAGCTCTCGGAATCTCGTCCGTAGTCCCAATTTAAATATGCAATGCGAATAAATACTGAATGTAGTTTATCTAACAGTTCAGGGAAAAATAGCAGGCAATAATACGGATAAAACTACATGAACATGGTGCACATAGTGACAATTAAGAGAAAACTCAAGTAAACGGGTAGACATGCTTCTTCCTAAGCTAAACTACTCAGTTAGTGCAAGAAACAGTGAAATAGGAATGAAAATGATTTATGTCATGGAGGGAAAAATGGAGTTTTAGCAACAATGGCCCGTATACGTACTCGTCATCTCACATATACGGCGCCCAAGCAACAAAATAGTATCAAAACAACCTAAGGGGAAGTCCCCAACACAGAGTTAGGAAAGCCACTTACCTCGACTGCGCTAATCAACTCAATACCACGCCCTTGCCACGAGTATCTGACTCCAGGTGGCCGAAATCTATTCAATTCGATAGCGTAATGTAAATATCATTTTAATGAATCAAAATAGCTAATAAGCTCGAAGCTAATACGCGAAATTAGGAAATTTGCCCAAAAAGACCCCCGGGCCCACGTCTCGGAAACGGATAAAAATTACAAATTTCGGACACCCATTCACTCACGAACTCACTCGAACAAGGATCATCAAAATCCGACGTCTAAATCTCCCTAAATCCTCATATTTCTACTTGGGAAACCTTCATCCCATTTTTATGATTTTTCACCCCAAATTCAATGATTAGATTGAGGAAATTGCTAGGGATTAATGATATACAAGTGAATTAAAGTTAGAAAACGTTACCTATGATTCTCTTCTTTGAAACCCACTGAAAATTGCCCGAGCTCTAAATCATTTTAGGAGTTATGAATTTCAAACCCTCGGATCTTTGTATAAACAGCCCAGGGATTCCGCACCTGCGACTCTTGGGCCGCACCTGCAGAAAATCCATCGCAGGTGCGGAAATTCACTTAACATGGCTGGGGCCGCACCTGCGATCACTTGGCCGCATTTGCGGTCCAGCACCTACGGAACCAAGACCGCACCTGCGACCACTGGCAGCCCTGCCCAAAATCCGCATCTGTGAGCCCCAACTTCGCACCTGCGTGTCCGCACATACGGTTCCCTGTCCGCAGGTGTGAAACACCAGAACCAGCAATGGTTCACCTGTTCTCTAAGTTCTAAAATCACTCGGTAAGCATCCGAAATATCCCCGAGACCCTCGGGACCTCAACCAAACTTACCACCCAGTCCTAATACTTTATTCAAACTTAGTCGAGTCTTCAAAACACATCTCATAACATCAAAATCATCAATTATGCATGGATTCAAGCCTAAGAACTTATGAAATTTCCCAAAATTCACATCTGATGCCGAAACACGTCAAAACTCGTTCGAATGACCTCAAATTTTACACACATGTCATAAATGACACTACGGACCTGTTGTCACTTCCGGAATTCCATTCTGAGACCGATATCAAAATTTCACTTATCGGCCGAAATCGCCGAAATTCTAACTTCCACTAATTCAAGCCTAAATCAACCACAGACCTCGAAAACACATTCTGAACATGCTCCTAACCCCCGAAATCACCCAACAGAGCTAATGGAGTCGACGGGATTCCATTCTGGATCCGTCTTCACACAGTTCTAACTACGGCCCGATTTCCAAAGTTAAACTTCACATTTAAGGAAAATCTAAACTTCACATTTATGGACTATGTGTCCAAAATCCCTCCGAATTTCACCACTCAACTTTCTGACAAGTCCCAAAAGAAGAAATAGACATGGGAGAAACAGTTATCAGGGGTTCGGGGTGTTAACTCTCAAAACGACCGACCGGGTCGTTACAGTTTGTTTCTAAATCTATTTTAAACTAAGGATGACAATTAAGGATTAAAGCTAGAATATTATTTTTGTTTGTTTTTCAAATAGTAAAAAGGCCTAGGGTTGTGACCCAACGCTAGTGTGTGAACTTAATGGGTGTTTGATTTATTGGTTGTTTATGGTTGGGTGTTGATCATCTGGCCATGTTCTTTATTTTAATTGAAGATTTAATGTTTGGAAATATTATTTCATGCCTAATTGACTTGGTCTCTTTTCGAGAAAGAGATACTTAGTCTAGGAAAACTTGGCTAGCAAGGAATTGGATCAATCTATATGTCATTTGGGCTTTGTATGCAAAATTTGGGTTCATTCCGCATTGGTTAGGCTTGAATCGGACGCTTGGTTCGAAGTTTGAAGTTTATGAACATAAAAGATTGTTCTTGATCGAGATTTGTGATTTTGATGTTGTTATGTGTGATTTGAGGCCTCGAGTAGGTCCGTGTTATGTTATGGGACTTGTTGGTATGCTCGGACGGAGTCCCGAGTGGCTCGTGTGAGTTTCGGGGTGGTTTCAGACCATTTCTAGGCCATTTTTAGTTGCAGAGTTTTGGCTACATGGGTGTACATTACGATCGCTTGGATTTGGTGAAGATAGTGAAGAGAAAAAGAGGAAAATGGAGTTGTGAACCGAAATCTTGGAAGCCTTCTCATGGTCGCATAGAAGAAAGTCTTTGTTGCACTTACCCGACTTTGGAAGCTTATATCTTGCAATATATAAGGAATTTGGAGATAATTCAAAAAATAAAGTTGTAGCCCTCTGTGTCTAGATTTTAGAAAAGCAAACCATCTTTCATCCAGAGTTTTGAATAAAAAGTTATGGCTAATACACTACAGGCTGTATGGGAAGTGTTGGGAAGGGTTAAATACAAGTTTGTTCATCGCAATCGCGGGGAAATGGCCATGATCGCATAGGGTAAATATTGTCCTGCAAAACTTTGTAATCTCTATCGCGCGGTTTGAGACCGCAATCGTGAAGGGTGCCCCTGGAACAGTGTATATAGTACTCAATTTCAAAGGTTTCAGACATTTTTGCATATTTGGAGCTATGGAGCTATGGAGCTCGGATTGAGACGAATTTTGAAGAGATTTTCACCGTAAGGATTGGGGTAAGTGTTCTCTACTCATTTGTTATTGTATTTCATGAATCTATATTCATTTTTGGCATTTGATTGAGTATTTCAAGAGAGAAATTGTGGGGTTTTGTCTAAATTTTCATAGAGTGAGTTTTCATGTTTTGAACATCGATACGGAGTCAGATTTGGATGAAACTAGTATGGCTGGACTCGTAATTAAATGGGTTATTGGATTTTATATGTTTTATTGGATTCCGAGGCAAGGGCCCGGGTTTTACTTTTTGGTTGACTATGGGCTTTTTATTAAAGATTCGACCTTTATCATTTGGAATTATTTCCTTGTGCTTTATTTGATGTATTAGGTACGCACGGGATGGAATTTTTGGAGCATCTCTTGGCTTGATCAGTATTGGATTTGGTTTGTTCGAGGTAAAGAACACTTATAAGCTTGGCGATGAGGGTATGAAACCCCGAATTACGTGTTATGTGTTTGGTGTTGAGGTGACGCACATGCTAGGTGACGGGCGTGTGGGCGTGCACCGTGTGAATTGTGACTCTCTTATTTCTGTGGTACTGTGTAGTTACCTGATCTTATCTGTAACCATGAAATCTCTACGTGCTAGAGTAATTGAGTTGTGATCCATGTTAGAAACCATGTATAGGCTACATGTATATCGTGTTCGGACCCACTGAGGTCATTTCTGCTATTGAGTTATTTTCTTACATTGCAATTACATACTCAATCGTATGCATTCATATTCATATCATATTGTATACGGTCGAGATCGAGGATCCCGGTATCGAGGCCTCTATGGCATTCCAAGACCGATCTCGAGAGGCTCAAAGTAGAGTCAGAAGATCGACCCCGAAGTGCATACCTCGAGAAAGTATATCGAAGGCCCATCACGGCCTACCTTGAAGCAGTGCAAAATCGATGACCGTCATGGAAAGGAGAGAAATTCCCAAGGACACGTGGTTAGAGCTAATAAGGTCTGCAAGAGATAGTACATGTCCGTACTAGGCCGTTATATAGTTGTACCAATAGAATTTCTTTATCATAATTAGAAATATATTGTCATGCCCCAAAACCGAGGGACGAGACCGACGCATAACCGGATGATCCCGGTCAAGCGGACCTGGTTGCCTTTCCTACCAACGCGTTGCCCCGTGTCTAAAATATACATTGTTCCATATGAATTAGCCAATTTAGATTCAAAGTACAATTTACAACATAAGTTCATTTCCTCTTTTAAGTTTCAACATTTGATAATTCAAAAACATATATAATACATACAACTTTTCAAATACGGACCACGATTTCGACCGAACACAGCTACTGCTCAAAATACATATATACAACCCACACAGTGTCTACGGAGCCTCTAAGAGTACTAGGAGTTTTACATAAACCTGAAGGAAACAAGTCCCCGGTTATACCTTTAATGACACAACATATACAAAAGAAGACTGTATAGACTACACACGGCCCCGAGAGGAAGTGGGGCTCACCAGAACTGCTGTAGGGATGAAGAGAAGGCACCACTATCGGCGTACGAAACTACCTGCTATAGAACCACCTACATCCATATAAAAGATGTAGCGCCCCCGGCAAAAGGGACGTTAGTACCATTGAATAGTACTAGTATGTATGAACAAACTTTACTCTAAGTAAAATCAAAGCAATGCACAGATAGAAGGCAGTCAAGAAACCAAACAATTATTGCACAGAGATACAGAGAATCACAAATGAGATTTTCACAATTCCTTACTACAGTTGTTCACCTGTTGCAGCGCGCAACCCGATCACACCTTACAATCACATTCCACCCTTGTTTCTTCTGTTGCGGCATGCAACTCGATCCCACCGTACAATCACATTCCTCCCTTATTTCTTTTGTTGCGGCATGTAACCCGATCCCACCGTACAATCACATTCCTCCCTTATTTCTTCTGTTGCGGCATGCAACCTGATCCCACCGTACAATCACATTCCTCCCTTATTTCTTCTGTTGCGGCGTGCAACCCGATCCCACCGTACAATCACATTCCTCCCTTATTTCTTCTGTTGCGGCGTGCAACCCGATCCCACCGTACAATCACATTCCTCCCTTATTTCTTCTATTGCGGCGTGCAACCCGATCCCAATGTACAATCACATTGCTCCCTTATTTCTTCTGTTGCGGTGTGCAGCCCGATCCCACCATACAATCACATTCCACCCTTATTACTTCTCAACATATCATCCTTATTTCACCTATTGCGGCGCGCAACCCGATAACACCGGACAATCACATTTCATAGAAACAAAAACAGCCCACAATTCAATCACAGGGCTTCATATCATCAAGAGTATAATTTCATACCAACCAAACAAACATGTGTTCACAATAGTCTTTACTAAACAATAAGTCAGGTACGGTATGCCATAATCATTTAGCTCAATTAGTTAAATCCACATTTCCTTTCATTATTTACTATGCTGCATTTTAGCACTCAGATACATTCAACAATTTGATTCGTTATCATTTCTTTCGTTTGGCAGTACATCCCTTCATATCAATGTGTTCACCATTTATCAAGCTTTTCACATGATAGAGTAAACACAAGAAATCACTCTTCTCACAATCTCATATAGCATGATGGCATAGCAATCAACTAGGACAATCAGAGAATAGAATCTTATGTCCCAACATATTAGAACAACCAATTCACATATGCCTAATCCAGGAACTCAGACCGAATGCTCGGACACCAACAAGGTGACTCTACAAAGATTAAAGTTAGCCATACATACCTCGAATCGGAATCCCCTTTAATTTCTATCACAATTCCCCGAACCGTCTAGCACCGTCAATCTAGTTCACAATGCGACACATTTACCTTAGAATTAGGAATCTTGAATTCATATGAGCATTTTATCAAACACTATGTGATCCCTTAGATTAACTAAACCCTTTTTAGTGAAAGATTACTCGACTTGCTTCCCTTTACTAGGTTATGGAAGATTATTCACATTCCTGCAAGGTCTCAACTTTCATTCTCAAGAACCAACCTATGTGTGTTTTATTCTTAACTAAACTCTAATAATATGGGGAAATAGGGTGAAGACTTACCTCTTATGACGAAGAAGATGACGACTACTCGATAAATTTCCAGGCCTGAGTAGAGATGGAGGACCAATTTGGGGAAGATGAGGACTTCTCTCTCTAGAACCCACTCTCACTTCTCTCTATTTTAGTCAGATAGGTGTTAAAAATGAAGGGGAGGGGTGTTTTATTAAACTAGGGGTCGGGTTCTAAAATCAGAAATTAGAAGCCCCGAAGCAGGAAATGCGGTCAGGAATGCGATTGCATTCCTGCTATGCGGTCCGCATTCATGTCGCATAAATGGCCCTCAGCTGGGCCAAAAGGGAAAACAGATTGCCCAGGTATGCGACCACTATGAGGTCTGCATACCTGTTATGCGATCGCATAGTGTGTCGCATAACTCCCTCCGCAAGAACCAGGGTGCAAGAATGCGACAACTATGCGGCCCGCATTCTCAAAATGCGATCGCATCTTGGGCCGCATAGCTGTCCTCAAATTGGACAGCAGGCTGTCCTGGTATGTGACCACTATGCGGTCTGCATACCTGATCTGCGATCGCATAGTGGACCACAGATCCGCGCAATTCTAGGAAATTATATCTTTTAAGTCCCGGGGTACTTTTACTCAAAAAGGTCCGCTTTTAAGAATTTCTACAGTTATAACAACATGGAAACCTACCCGGGCATCGTTTTTAGACATGAAATTTTTACGGGTCTTTACATCCTCCCCGACTTAAAATAATTCGTCCTCGAATGAGGATCGGGGAATCATTTTGAAAACACAATATGCTAACCCCCAATTTTCACTAACTCCGATAATTTCTGAAAATTTTGCCAGAGTTTCCTTTGTAATTAGGCCTATCTACCTGTCAGAGAGCCCCCGAAACACATTGTTAACCAATTTCACACATTTTTATTTACTCCAACAACTTGCACATAATTTGGATACCTCATCATATTTTATGTAATTCAACTACTTCAACATGCTATACATTATTCAGTTAATGTCACAAACTTGCATATCATTCAACTATCACATGAGTTGCACATAATTTAACTATTCCACAGTATACACAAAAGTGGCACAAAATTGAGAAGTCACAATAGTAAGGAAATTAGGAAAGAGGAGTGTTCTTGCACAAAGAAAAAATATGGAAATAGTGAATCAAGATCTAGATGGATCCCTATCTTTATCTCTATCCACAGAGATACCTATCTATATGGAGAGAGATCTATCTATTTGACACAAAGGGGTAATTTCTTAGAGATGGCAGTTCTCACGGCCACTACTAGACTTATTCAAACAAATGGGGATATTTCTCTTTCATTTTATTTTCCGCTTCCCACGTGACTTCCTCGACTTGTTGACTTCTCCATAACACTTTGACAGAAGTAATCTCTTTGTTTCTCAATCTACGAACTTGCCTATCAAGTATAGCAACCGGAACCTCTTCATATGACAATTCTTCATTAATTTCAATGGTCTCAACTGGCACGATGGCAGATGGATCTCCAATTACCTTCTTTAGCATGGACACATGAAACACTGGATGCACTAATGACATTTCAGGGGGCAATTCCAGCCTATACGCTACCTGTCATATCCTTTGAGCGATCTGACATGGCCCGACATACCTCAGGCTCAACTTCCCTTTCTTTCCAAATCGCATCACTCCCTTCATGGGAGACACCTTCAAGAATAACCAATCATCTACTTGGAACTCCAAATCTCTACGACGAACGTCCGCATAGGATTTCTGATGACTCTGAGCAGTTTTGATCCTCTCCTGAATGACTCTAACTTTTTCCATAGCTTGGTGCACAAGATCCGGTCCTAACAATTCCTCCTCACCAATCTCAAACCATCTAATCGGAGACCTACACCTCCTTCTATATAATGCCTCAAATGGGGCCATCTGAATACTAGCATGGAAACTGTTATTGTAAGCAAATTCTATGAGAGGCAAGTGATCATCCCAGCAACCCTTGAAATCTAAAACACAACCCCGCAACATATCTTCAAGCGTCTGAATAGTCCGCTCCGCCTGACTGTCCGTCTGAGGGTGGAAAGTCGTGCTGAGATTTACCTGATTACCCAAACCTTGCTATAATTTCCTCCAAAAGTTAGTTGTGAACTGGGCCCCTCGATACGAGATTATAGATACTTGAGTGCCATGGAGTCTGACTATTTCTTTGAGATACAACTGAGCGTATTGTTCTGCAGTATCGGTGGACTTGAATAGCATGAAATTTGTTGACTTCGTGAGTCGATCCACTATTACCCAAATTGAGTCGAACTTGCGCTGAGTGCGGGGTAACCCTACCACAAAGTCCATATTGATCATTTACCATTTCCACATCGGTATTTCCATAAGCTGCGTCAACCCACCGAGCTTCTGATGCTCGGCCTTCACTTGCTTACAATTCGGACACCTAGCCACAAAGTCCGCCACACCCCTCTTCATACCATTCCACCAGAAAATCTCCATGAGATCGTGATACATTTTCGTAGAACCTGGGTGCACAGAATACCTAGAATTTAGCCTCTGCCATAACTCTCTCCCAAAGATTATCCACATCCGGAACACATAGCCTCCCTTGGCACCGCAAAACACCGTCATCATTGCCGAGTGAAAATGCTGAAGTCTTGTGATTCAAAATTGCTTCCCTTAACTGTGCCAAAGCCGGATCTCTGAATTGCGTTCCCTTGACTTCCACTACAAACGAAGACTCTGCTCCATTATGCACCACGACATTCCCCTCATCTAAGGCCAAAAGACAGACCCCTAGACTGGTCAACTAATAAACCTCCCGAGCAAAAGGCCTCTGATCTGCTTCCAAATGGACCAAGCTACCCATTGATTTCCGACAAAGAGCGTCGGCTACCACATTCGCCTTTCCTGGATGGCACAAAATATTCATATCATAATCCTTGAGCAATTCTAACCACCTCTGTTGCCTTAAGTTCAAATCCTTCTGTTTCAATAAATACTGAAGACTCTTGTGGTCTGTGAACACGTCCACATGGAACCCATAAAGATAATGCCGCCAGATTTTCAATGCAAACATAACCGCTGCGAGCTCTAGGTCATGCTTCGGATAATTCTTCTCGTGATTCTTGAGCTGTCTGGAAGCATACGCTATTACCTTACCACATTACATCATCACACACCACAGACCAACCCTCGAAGCATCACAATAACCCACAAACCCCTCTGAACCTTCTAGCAAGGTCAACACTGGCGCCGAAGTCAATCTCGACTTCAATTCCTGAAAACTCTTTTCACAAGCATTGGACCACTGAAACTTAACTGCTTTCTGCTTCAGCTTAGTCAATGGGGAGGCGAGAGTAGAGAATCCCTCCATGAACCTCCGATAATACCCAGCTAGACCCAAAAAACTACGAATCTCTGTCGGGGTTGTTGGTCTAGGCCAATCCTTCAACGCTGCAATCTTTTGGGGATCAACCTGAATCCCTTCCCTAGAAACAACATGGCCCAAAAAGGTGACTGATTCTAGCCAAAACTCACATTTTGAAAACTTTGCATACAACTGGTGTTGATGAAGAGTCTGCAGAACTGCCCTGAGGTGATTAGCATGATCTTCCCGACTTCGCGAATAAACAAGGATATCATCAATGAAGACTATCACGAAAGAGTCAATAAACGGCTTGAAAACTCGATTCATAAGATCCATAAAATCGGCTGGGGCATTGGTTAGCCCAAAAGACATTACCAAAAATTCAAAGTGCCCATAACGAGTCCTGAAAGAGGTCTTAGGAACATCCTGCTCCCTGATCTTCAACTGGTGATACCCGGATAAATCAATCTTTGAGAAGAACCTAGCACCTTGCAATTGATTGAACAAGTCATCTATCCGAGGCAATGGATATTTGTTCTTGATTGTGACCTTGTTGAGCTGCCGATAATCAATATACATCCAAAGCGATCCATCCTTCTTTCTGACAAAAGGAACCGGTGCGCCCCAAGGCGACACGCTTGGCCGAATGAAACCCTTTTCTAATAGATCTTTCAATTGTTCTTTTAACTCTCTCAATTCCGCTGGCGCCATCCTGTAAGGTGGAATAGATATTGGCTGCGTATCAGGCAATACATCAATCCCGAATTCAATCTCTCTATCTGGTGGAATCCCAGGAAGCTCATATGGAAATACTTCAAGAAACTCATTCACAACCGACACGGACTCAGGAGCAAGCACCTCTGAAGTGGCATCCGCAACCCGGTTCAAATGATAGATGCACCCCTTCTTGATCGTCTTGGAGGCCTTAAGACAGGAAATAAACCTACCCTCGGCACAACGTCATTCCCTTCCATTCAATAATTGGTTTATTAGGAAACTCGATCCTCATAATTCTAGTTCGGCAGTCGAGTTTAGCAAAGCACGAGTAGAGCCAATCCATCCCCATAATTACATCAAAATCTATCATTTCTAACTCAATTAGATCAGACGTGGTATCCTGACCACACACCGTGACAACGCAATTCCTATAGACTCGCGCGGCCATAATAAAATCACCAACCGGAGTCGACATTGAGAACGGCTCATGAAGTTGTTCAGGTTCTATCTCAAAACTCGAAGCAATAAATGGAGTAACATATGACAATGAAGATCCGGGATCAATAAGAGCATAAACATCATGTGTTTAAATAGTCAGAATACATGTGACAACATCTGGAGAAGCCTCAGCACTCTGGCGACCACTCAAAGCATAGAACCAATTGGGTCCCCCTTGACCCCGTGCTCTATCCCTAACTACACCGCACCCTGCCGGTGCTGGAGGGCGTGCTAAAGATGTAGCAGCTGATGAACTGGATGGCTGAGCAGTACCCCTACCTGTGCCCTGACTGGGTGCACGATAGTCTCGTTGTACATGGCCCCTCACTCCGCATCTATAGCATACCGGGATATCCAATTAACAAGGCTCATAATGAAACCTCCCACACTTAGGGCATGGGGCCCTCCGCTGCTGTTGGAACCTCCCCCTTGAACGACCCGACTGATGGAACCTCCTGCTATCTGCACCTGGTCCAAAGCGACCTCCCTGCTGATAACTGTGCCCTGATGGCGGTGCACTGGCTAAGGACTGAGCATATGACTGAGATGGCCCCGATGACCCTCTCCCAAGGGCTGATCTCACACCTCCAACTGATATTCCAATCAAGAGAGCAGAGAGTCTATATATACAGTATTACAGTATTTTCATTACCATCGAGCTATAATCGATGGGCAGGCCCCTATTGGGCAACCTCTGATCAGATGATAAGTTATATACCGAGTCTACTGTGGTCGAGTGCCTATGAGCGATCCTAGTTGGTCGAGATACAGAGCCTAGTATGGTCGAGCGTCTATGAGCGAGCCTACTACGACAGCGCAGTTATTTATATTTATCGAGCCTTATAGGGTCGGACAACTATTTTTACTTACTATATTGAGAGAGTTGAGTCAATATCAGCAGGTAAACATATGTTCAGATTATCAGTTCAGTTTTAACTTTCTGTATATTACCTTACATACTCGGTACATTATTTCGTACTGACGTCCCTTTCTGGGGGCTCTGCATTTCATGTGTACAGGTTCAGGCAGACAGACGGGTAGACCTCCTCAGTAGGTGTTGCCCCAGTTCAGCTTTATCGGTAAGCTCCCATTCCTTCGGAGTTTCCTGGTCTAGAAGTTTTGTGTATATATGTAGATAGGTTATGGGTAGGTCGGGGCCCTGTTCCGATCACAGTACATCTATTAGTAGAGGCTTGTAGACATATCCTGTCAGTTAGTGCAGTATGTTGGGCTTGTAAGCCATGTACGTATATTTTGTTGGTTTGTCAGTTATAATAGTTATGACGGCCTTGCCGGCCCAGCATTATATTGACATTTAGTCAGCGTTAGTCTCTATTCAGTTTTATATTTTGATTCGCAAATTGTCTTGCAACGTGGCCCCTGGCAAACTATGACATTATATGTCCAGGAATCCTGAGTCACAAGTTGGTACGCAAGGATAGATGAGGCACCGGATGCCAGTCCCTCCCCTAGGCTCGGGGCGTGACATTGGCTTACCTAATGGGTTGGGTTAGGTGACATCACGACTAGTTGGATTTTGGATCGTCACAATATCATTTGAAAAAACACAATACATTTCTTGTTATTCACGTGGATGCAACTTCGTATGATGAATATCATTGCTTGAATGAATTAATTAACTTGGACAATCCTATATAACGATCATTTGAACAAGCATGCATAGATGAGAATGGAGTAAACACAAAGCACTGTGTTATTTCCAGTGCAACACTAAGACAATATTACTGGATAAGGCGAATAAAGTTGTCAAGTCACTACAAAGAAAAAACACCAACAATGAAATTAAATGTACCGCATAAAATTTATGAGGCATTGATTTTCTATCGTTCTAAAGATAACAATGTATGCTTTACGCCAAACGCTGATACTTTCACTTTTGTTTCCGGATGTTGGCTTAAACTGCCGTAAAAAAGTTGCACCATAGTAAAACTTTTTTGTATCCCAAGCAGTGTTGTATAATATAAGCTCCCATAACGTCATCTGCAAGATGTCGTAAAAGGAATTATAACAACAGTAATAGGACTTAATTCTCAATGACGTCAATTGGAAAGAAATATGTTTGTGAATAGAATTATTGTACAACAGCTATGAATGAAGGAGTATGCAGTGATGGTTGAAGTTGTTTGCAGGCGTTAGATTGTTTTGGCATAAGGAGGGTACTTGATCTTGATGTTGAGATTGACTTCCATTAAGTGCAAATTGGTCGTAAATATTCAATAATCATTGCGCACGATTAGCTTTAAAATTATTGTTAATCTTATTAGACTTCATAAATCAAAAGGACACAACTTTTCAAGAAAAGATACTTCAAAAATATTAGTTTATTTTTGTTTTTATTTATTTTTAAATAAATAATTAAATAATTTAGAAGAACATTTTGGTAAATCAACTTTTAGCTTTTGAGGTTCTTACTTTTAAAATATTATAAATTATTATGATTATTCTTATTATTATATAATTTATATAAATAATTATTATATATAAAAGTGTTACAGTATATTTTTTGTTATCTCATTGAGGTTTGTTTATACAAGTAAGTTAATAAATTTTGATAATTTTCTTCACTTATTAATTAATATATTTTCTTCGCTCTTCAATTTTAGTTTTATTCTTTTTTTATATAGGAATTAAGTTATATACATCGACAACATAATGAAACTGTATACGGTCGATATCGGGGATCCCAATATCGACCTACGGCGTTCCGAGCCCGTGCTAGAGGGGCTCGAAGTAGAGTTTGAAGTCCGACCTCAATAAGGCGTACCTCGAAAGAATATACCGAAGGCCCATCACGGCCTACCTCGAAGCAGTGTAAAATCGGTGATCGTCATGGAAAGGCAAGAAATTCCCAAGGACACGTGGCTAGAGCTGGAAGAGATAGTACAAGTTCGTACTAGGCCGTTATACAGCTGTACCAATAGCATTCTTTGTCATAATTAGATATTTACTATATTGGGATTTTCCACCTATATAAAGGGGACCCCAATCATTGTAAAGACACAACATTCATAGCAAGAGAACATTCTCTGCTTTTTTCGTTTAACGTGCTCTACATTATTCCTCAGCTTTATTGTTCTTCATTTATTGTTCATTATTAACTGCTAAAGACCGACCTCGAGACCCTGAGATTACTAAGCTCGAGGCCCCCAGTTCTGTTACAATATTGGTTTGTCTATCATATTTTCCTTACTTATACTCATCATTTCTTGATTATTAACTAGTATTAGAATAAATCACCTATTTTTAGAAGCATAAATCAAATATAATTGTTGACACCATTTTAAAGGTAAACAGTTTGGCGCCCACCGTGGGGCTAAAAATAATAGTGATTGTTTTGGGGCTAGTTTTCTGATAATACAAGTTATTCTTCTCACTTTTTCTTGTCCAAGATTCTTTGATTTCATGTCAAAAATATGTCTAACTCAGAAAACGCACATGGAAACAACGGTCTTGAGTTCCATGGAGAGAAAAGTGCAACAACCTCAGTCGTCGGTGTACCACCGCAAAACCCTGGGGTAGCACCAGCACCAATCCCTGTCGATGTAGGCTCATGCAATGCTTTGCACACGTCGATTTGGATACTGATACTGACGGAAGTGTGTGCGGAGATGACCAACATGACGCGCCAAGAACACAAGCTCGAGAAGAAAGAGAAGTTAGTTTGCAAGTAAATTTTAAAATGTTATAGGCACAACAAGTGGCTATTGCTCAGCTACAGAGTCAACAAAAGACTCCGAGCACAGCAGGACCAGAAACGGCTCCTCGAGTTGAGACAACCCTAGAAAGACCAAGCAATAATGGGTCGGGAACAGACCCCACTATTATGAAAATGCTCGACGACCTCACCAAAAGGATCGAGTCGGGAGAAAAGAAGATAGAGGCCAACGACAAAAAAGTGGAAACCTATAACTCAAGGGTCGACCAGATCCCGGGCGCACCTCCGATTTTGAAGGGAGTAGATTTGAAGAAGTTAGTGCAGAAACCATTTCCATCAAGTGCGGCTCCGAAGCTCATTCCGAAGAAGTTCAGGATGCTCGATACCCCAAAGTACAATGGGACCACATATCCCTGAGCATATTACCACATATACTTGTGGTATAAAAGGAAATGACTTAAAAGACGACGAGATTGAGTCCGTCTTATTGAAGAAATTTGGAGAAACAATGTCCAAGGGGGCCATGATGTGGTATCATAACCTCCCCCCGAACTCAATAGATTCGTTTGCCATGTTGGCAGACTCTTTTGTGAAAGCACATGCTGGTGCCATTAAGGTCGCTACAAGGAAGTCCGATGTCTTCAAAATTAAACAAAGAGAGAAAGAGATGCTAAGGGAGTTCGTATCCCGCTTTCAGATAGAGCGGATGGAATTACCACCGATCTTTGATGACTGGGCAGTGCAAGCCTTCACTCAGTGTTTGAATGAACGAAGCTCGATAGGAGATGTCCGCAGTGCACGACATGGCACCGCATCAACGCCTTCCACCTCGGAGAAGTCAAAATCCAAGCAGATAGCCAAATAGCAACCACAGTCTATACCCTCGGTTGAACCCGAGGGACAGGTGATCGGTGAGCAAGAGGTCGAGGTTGACAAAGAAAACTTACTCACCCCTCGAGCCTATGTTGCCCCCGAAGAGTCGGATGCAACGAAGTCCAAAGTCGAAGAGCTCGAGCAAGCCGTATTAATCGAGCATCTTCCAGAACGAAAGGTATACCTGGGAACGGGATTACCCCCGAACTCAGGAAAAAACTCATTCAATTTCTTATTGATAACATTGATTGCTTCGCTTGGTCCCATTTAGATATGACAGGGATCCCACCAGAGATAACCACCCATCGGCTAAGTGTCACAACCCGAAATTCCCGCCATCGGGACCGTGATGGCGTCTAACGTTGAACCCGCTAGACAAGCCAACGTATTTAATCATATTTATTAAAAATCTTTACTATTAAATGATAACAGGTAAAAATCAACTTTCCATAAATAGAAACTTTAAAAATAACATTAGAATAAGGGAATACATAGCTAAACCCACGAACTTAACAAAATACTTAAATTAGCCAACCCAGATCTTTGGAGTCACAACTCACGGACCGTCTAAGAATATTACACAAAATAGTCTAAAAGAAATAATGTATATGTTTCTGAAGTACAAAAATCAGAAATGAAATGGAATAGGAAAGGGGACGCCAAGGCCTGCGGACGCTTGGATGTCAACCTTAGTGTCTCCGATGGACTGAAGGAAGCCTCCTCGCGCTAGTGTCCAAAGGGTTCGGTACTGGAATCTGTGAAAAAGAGCACAGAGTGCAGTATCAGTAAAACCGACTCCATGTACTGAGTAAGTATCGAGCCTAACCTCGGCGAAGTAGTGACGAGGCTAGGACACGACAAATATACAACCTATGTAGTTTAGTAATATATAAAAGAAATAACAACGGGAAGTAAATAGTCAAGTACACAAAACGGGGAAGAACATGATGGGGAAAAAGGGAAAAACAATTACTGAATAACAGAACAAGGCAACAGTCTAAATATCAAAATAAAAACAGGAAATAACAACATAGAACAAACAAGTGCATGGCATCACCCTTCGTGCTTTACTCTCATCCTCACCAAAATAAGTGCACGGCATCACCCTTCGTACTTTTACTCTCATCCTCACCAAAACAAGTGCACGGAATCACCCTTCGTGCTTTTAATATCATATCATGGCACTGCATCACCCTTCGTGCTTTACTCTCATCCTCACCAAAATAAGTGCACGGCATCACCCTTCGTACTTTTACTCTCATCCTCACCAAAACAAGTGCACGGAATCACCCTTCGTGCTTTTACTCTCACCCGCACCAAAACAATAAATAAATAAAATCGGCACGGCATTTTCCTTCGTGCTTTTAATATCATATCATGGCACTGAATCACCCTTCGTGCTTTTACTCTCACCCGCACCAAAACAATAAATAAATAAAATCGGCACGGCATTTTCCTTCGTGCTTTTAATATCATATCATGGCACTGCATCACCCTTCGTGCTTTTAATATCATATCATGGCACTGCATCACCCTTCGTGCTTTTACACTCTTCCTCACAATGCAATCAATAAATACACGGCATCACCCTTTGTGCTTTACACTCTTCCTCACAATGCAATAAATAAATACACAGCATCACCCTTCGTGCTTTACATTCTTCCTAACCCAAACAATATCAAGGACAACAGTTTAGCAAAGAAAATCAACAACATAAATAATAAGTCACAATATCCCGGCAAGGGAACAACAACAGAAATAATACCGTCCCGTCAAGGGACACAGCTATAACCAATCTCCCTCAAGTGTATAACTTAATAAAATAATTCTCAACCGAACAATTAATCAACAATATTCACAACCAAGAATTTCCATCAACTGAACAACCTCCAAAGTGAAATTTACTTCATATCACAGTGAATATCGAACAAAAATCACATATATCATAAAACCCGACTCACATGCATGCTTGAAACAACGGATAGGTACTCGTCACCTCACATATACGTTGAACATGGAATAAACCATAGCAAGTAAGACTCAACACCTATTCCCTCAAGCTAAGGTTAGGCCAAACACGTACCTCGATGCCACGAACACAATTCAAGCCTCAACTACTGCTTTACCTCTTGATTCCACCACCAACTCGTTCGTATCTAGCAACAAGTTACTTAATTATATCAATACATGCTAAATGAATAAATTCTAATGCATGGAAATAAGCTTTCTAAAGTTTTTCCCAAAAGTCAAAAATCGAACACGGGCCCGCTCGGTCCAAACCCAAAATTCGGACCAAAACCCGATTACACATTCACCCCCGAGCCCGGATATATAAATGGTTTTGGAATCCGACCTCAATTTGAGGTCTAAATCCCCAAATTTCAATATTCTTAGGTTTTACCCAAAATTTCCAATTCCACCATGAAAACCCTAGATTCTAGAATGAAATCTTGTAAAAATGAGTTAGAAATCACTTACTAATATTTTGGAGAAGAAGTAGTGTTTGGAAAATCGCCTCCTATGTTTTTAGGGTTTTGAAAAATGAAAAATAACTGAAAATTCCATTTAAATATACCCCCCCCCCCCCCACAGGGCCCACCGCAAACCACACAAAAAGGGAGTGCGGCCGCACAAGTAAAAACAAAAAAAGTGAAGAAAGCAAGGAAAAATGACTGGAGTGACATTCTTTAGTATTTTGGCCATAACTTTCTCTACCGATGTCCAAATTGCAATTTCCTTACCTTTATGGAAACTAGACACGAAGGACTACAACTTACGTTTTTGAATAATCTCACAATTCCTTGTATATCAAATGATATAGGCCTCCGAAGTCAGACTAGTGGTCCAGCTTCTTCACCGCGGACCGCACAAAAATGACCGCGGCCGCGAAGGCCCTTAGCGCGGTCAACACAAAAAGGACCGCGGACCTCAGTGGTGGGTTCAGAGATCTGACTTCTCTGACCTGCAAGAGCTATGTTTTAAGCCTCAAAATATCCCGGGACCTACACAAAACTCACCCGAGCCCTCGGAACCTCAAACCAAATTTGCACACAACCTCGAAAATATCTTACGTACTTATTCGTGTAATCAAATCACCAAAATAACATCATAAACATCGAATTAAACCCCAAAATCAATGAAATTTCTTAAAACTTCTTTAAACTTCAAATTTTTCATTTTTGATCCGAATCACGTCAAACGAAGTCCGTTTCTTACCAAACTTTACAGACATAACAAATATATTATGTTGGACATGTACCGGGCTCCGGAACCATAATACGGGCACGATAGCTCGGGTTTCACATATAAATTCGTTTTCAAAATCTCTTATATTTTTTAGAAAACAGTTTCTTTTAAAAATTCATTTCTCGGACTTGGG
The DNA here is from genome assembly GCA_005239495.1 of Nicotiana undulata. Lineage (NCBI taxonomy): Eukaryota > Viridiplantae > Streptophyta > Magnoliopsida > Solanales > Solanaceae > Nicotiana > Nicotiana undulata. The sequence goes on from MDKH01110700.1 coordinate 53,591, forward strand.
ACCTCGGATTCAATTTCGGGCATACGCCCAAGTCCCATATTTTCCTACGGACCCTCCGGGACTGTCAAATCACGGGTCCGGGTCCGTTTACCAAAAATGTTGACCTACGTCAACTTTATTCAATTTTCAACACAAAAATTATTGTTTTTATCAGTTTTTCACATAACGGCTTCCCGTCTACACGCCCGGGCTGCGCACACAATACAAGGTGAGATAAGAGGAGGCTTTCGTGGCCTCGGAATACAGATTTAGCTAAAAATACACGGGATGACCTCTTGGGTCATCACAATCTCCACCTCTAAAACAAACATTCGTCCTCGAATGGACCTAGAAAGGTACCTGAATCGAGGAAAAGATTGGGATATCGGCTCCGCATATCGGACTCGGACTCCCAAGTAGCTGCCTCGGCCGGCTGACCTCTCCACTGAACACGGACCGAAAGATAACTCTTCGATCTCAACTGAAGAACCTGCCGAGCTAATATGGCTACCGGATCCTCCTCATAGGTCAAAAGTCAAGTACATGAGAGGGATCGGCAATATACTTCTGAAGCATAGTTACATGAAACACCGGATGCACGGCTGATAAACTCGGTGGTAAAGTAAGTCTGTAGGCCACCTCTCCTACCTTATCAAGAATCTCAAAGGGACTAATGTACCTAAGGCTCAACTTTCTCTTCTTTCCGAACCTCATCACGCCCTTCATGGGTGACACCCGAAGAAATACCCGGTCTCTTATCATAAAGGCCAAATCACGAACTCTGCGGTCTGCATAACTCTTCTGCCTGGACTGAGTTGTACGAAGCCTATCCTAAATGATCTTCACCTTATCCAAGGCATCCTAAACTAACTCTGAACCCAACAACCTAGCCTCTCCTGGCTCGAACCACCCAACTGGCGACTTGCACCGCCTACCATACAACGCCTCATAAGGACCCATCCGAATGTTCGACCGATAGCTGTTGTTGTAGGCAAACTCAGCCAAAGGCAAAAACTGGTCCCATGAACCTCAAAAGTCAATGACTCATGACCGCAACATATCCTCCAAGATCTGAATAGTACACTTAGACTGTCCGTATGTCTGAGGATTAAACGTTGTGCTCAACTCCACCCGTGTGCCCAACTCACGCTGAAATACTCTCCGGAAATGGGAGGTAAAATGATTACCTCGGTCAGAAATAATGAACACGGGCACACCATGCAAGCGAACAATTCTAATATAGATCTTTGCCGACTTCTCCGAAGAATACAAAACTGATACAGGAATGAAATGTGCTGACTTGGTCAGTCTATCCACAATGACCCACACCACATCAAACATCCTCTGAGTCTGCGGGAGTCCAACTACGAAATCCATGGTGATACGATCCCACTTCCACTCGGGAAGCTCAATCTTCTGCATCAAACCATCGGGTCTCTGGTGCTCGTACTTAACTTGCTGGCATTTCAAGCACCAAGCTACATATGCCACAATATCTTTCTTCATCCTCCGCCACCAATAATGTTGCCACAAATCCTAATACATCTTTGCGGCGCCCGGATGAATGGAATACCGGGAACTATGGGCCTCCTGAAATATCATCTCACGAATCACATCAACATCAGGCACACAAATACGACCCTGCACCCTCAAGACTCCATCATCATCAACCGTAACTTGGTTGGCACTTCTGTGCCGAACTGTATCCCTAAGGACACATAAATGACTATCATCATAATGTTTGTCCCGAATACGATCAAACAATGAAGAACGACCACGGTATAAGCCAAAACACTACTAGTCTCTGAAACATCCAATCTCATGAACCGATTGGCTAAATCCTGAACATCTAAAGCAATCGGTCGCTCCCCGACCGGTATATAAGCAAGACTACCCATGTTGGCTGGCTTCCAGCTCAAAGCATCGGTCACCACATTGGCCTTCCCCAGATGATATAGAATGGTAATGTCATAGTCTTTCAACAGCTCCAACCATCTTCTCTGCCTCATATTCAACTCTTTCTACTTGAATAGATACTACAAACTCTTATTATCCGTGAACATCTCACAAGACACACCATACAGATAATGCCTCCAAATCTTCAACGCATGGACAATAACTGCTAACCCTAAATCATGAACTGGATAGTTCTTCTCATGAACCTTCAACTGACGTGAAGCATAATCTATAACCTTGCCATCGTGCATCAACACTGCACCAAGTCCAACCCGTGAAGCATCACAATACATAGTATATGGCCTTAATCCTGAGGGCAAAACCAACACCAGTGTCGTGGTCAAGGCTGTCTTGAGTTTCTGAAAGATCACCTCACACTCATGTGACCACCTAAACTGGGCACCCTTCTGAGTCAACCTAGTCATCGGGGTTGCAATAGATGACAAGCCCTCCACAAACCGGCGATAATAACCTGCTCAACCCAAGAAGCTCCTAATATCCGTAACTGTAGTGGGTCTACGCCAGCTCTTAACTGCCTCTATTTTCTTAATAGTTGTTCATAGCCAATTACAGAATTATCAAATAACTTCACGTTAACAATAATCTCCTTTCAAACCTTCGCAATACTGATATCGAGATACGATGCTTGAAGACCTCGTAATTATACCCGAAATAACGTGTCTCATTTAGCGCCACTTGGGCGGGCACCTACCTTGTAGGTTAAGGCTCCATAATTATAGCACGAATTTGGCAAATTACGCATAGATAGTTAATTAATTAATTAATTCATTTATTTATTTATTAATATTATTATTATTATTATCTTATACATAAAAAAAATTGAATAAGTCTAACAGGCATGGCTCCCTACCAGTACTATAGTGAAAAATTTAATTCACAAGAGAGAACTTAAACACAAGAATTTCCATCAGAAGGATCTCATCCTTACATAACTTCTACCGCGGCTCGTAGACCGGTTTAAATATACCAAATCATATTAACACGCGAGGATCGCATCCTCAATTCTGAATCACAAGTAATATGCATATCATGCCAATCGAAACATTCCATTTCCTTCCTTTAAATATTTTTCGTTAAACAAAATTACAACATGTAATGATAGACACAGTTATCTCCATAGAATTTCTCAATACGAGTATTCACTTAAGTAGATTTTAGAGTTACGAAGCTCACCCGAGAGTGGAGCATATTAGAAGAATTTTTATTAGATACGCATAACCGAATTAAGTTCAGGAAATCATTACTTTATAATAATTAGAGATTGTTCTTACAATGACACTATTTAATGTTACGACCTCAGCCATACCATAGAAAATATATAAACACACTGGGTCTCCACCTCTAGGAATCTGACCTCCACTTTCGACATTATGACTCATTTTTCCCTAGCTGGTCATGTAGATGAGTTGTAACTGCAATGGGGCACGTAGCCTGAGTGCTTTGATTAAATATGACTCTCCCAAGTCTAAGACAATCTCTACCACTAGCCGACATAAAGTATCAACTTGCCCTGAGACGCACAAAATTTTACAGTCAAAATTGAGTCCTTTAATGAGTCCCTGGACTTTCCCTCTGGCTAGATGAATCGGAGTAGGAGTATGACGGGCTAACTTATCGAACCTGATGGCATATTCTGACACCGTCATATGACCTGACTCACCCGTTCAAACCTTATGCGCCACGTATTATGGAGAGTCCGAGAACAACTATTTAAAAAGAATTTATGAAAACTGAGTCAAGTAATTGATGTTGCGTTGGCTGGTCATCCTCTTCGTAGGCTTGCCGCAAACACAGGCGGCCAATTTTTTCTTTTACCATGTGGACTCAACACTACTGAGCTACCCCTTTTATTCATATAATCTTCATTATTATTTTGGGGTAACTCTCATCTCTATTTTCACACAATGATCACAAAAGTAGAGCTCTATACCGATAAATCTTGGGGCGAACTATGTAGTCTAGAAGCTTGCTAACCATTGTACTCCTTCTAGAGCACCCCAAAATCCGCAACCGTGACTTCCGCGCTGAGTAGACCTTCTATAGATTTAAAGTTGTTTGAATAACTCCTTTGGTACTGAAGTATAGGGTTATTAAGGAGGCAGACGTACCGAAATTCCCAACTTCATCTCTTGTAAAATCCATGTCCTTATACATTCCAAGCCAAAACCGATATAACACATGGCCTCGCAATCTATTCCTTGACAGTGGAGTTCCCCACTTGGCACGAAGTCATAGGTCACAATACCTGATAATCCACAATGTTAAACTTCACAGCTCGTATAAATCAACCTCGATGCTTTCAACTATTCCCTTGTTATGCAATACTGGAGTAGCTATAAATCTTTCTGGAATCTGGACGAGTCCAACATGTACCGACTGAGCTAGAACCTCTGTGTCTAGATCCACTTGAGACTAAACTATAGGTGTTGATGTCCGAGCTTTAGACTGAGCTCTACTTCTGTCTCTTCCCCTAATCGGAGCTGTCACTGGAGCTTCATCTCTTATACGGTTGTAGACGCTTTACGGGTTATCGAGATTTGTGAGAGGGAAAGATTAGGGAAGTTCAATCATCAATGGTAGAATAAATTCGCACAATGGAGTAGAATAGAAGGGAAATTATTCCTAACTTCATAGCATCTGAGAGATAAGTACAGACGTCTCTGTACTGATCCCTCAGACTCTACCAAGTTTTTCTGTGAATTGTGAGACCTAAACAACCTAGTGTTATGATACCAACTTGTCACGACCCGAAATCCCCACCATCGGTACCGTGATGACATCTAACGTTGAACCCGCTAGACAAGCCAACGTATTTAATCATATTTATTAAAAATCTTTACTATTAAATGATAACAGGTAAAAATATACTTTCCATAAATAAAAGCTTTAAAAATAACATCAGAATAAGGAAATACATAACTAAACCCACGAACTTAACAAAATACTTAAATTAGCCAACCCGGATCTTTGGAGTCACAACTCACGGACCGTCTAAGAATAGTACACAAAATAGTCTGAAAGAAATAATGTATATGTTTCGGAAGTACAAAAATCAGAAATGAAATGGAATAGGGAAGGGGACGCCAAGGCCTGCGGACGCTTGCAGGTCAACCTTAGTGTCTCCGGTGGACTAAAGGAAGCCTCCTCGTGCTAGTGTCCAAAGGGTCCGGTACTAGAATTTGTGAAAAGGAGCACAGAGTGTAGTATCAGTACAACCGACCCCAAGTACTAAGTAAGTGTCGAGCCTAACCTCGGAGAAGTAGTGACGAGGCTAGGACACGACAAATAATACAACCTGTGCAGTTTAATAATATATAAAAGAAATAACGACGGGAAGTAAACAGTCAAGAACACAAAACGGGGAAGAACATGATGGGGAAAAAAGGGAAAAAAGGGAAAAACAATTACTGAATAACAGAACAAGGCAACAGTCTAAATATCAAAATAACAACAGGAAATAGCACAATAGAACAAACAAGTGCACGACATCACCCTTCGTGCTTTACTTTCATCCTCACCAAAACAAGTGCACGGCATCACCCTTGGTACTTCTACTCTCATCCTCACCAAAACAAGTGCACGGCATCACCCTTCGTGTTTTTACTCTCATCCTCACAAAAACAATAAATAAATAAAATCGGCACGGCATTTTCCTTCGTGCTTTTAATATCATATCATGGCACTGCATCACCCTTCGTGCTTTTACACTCTTCCTCACAATGCAATCAATAAATACACGACATCACCCTTTGTGCTTTACACTCTTCCTCACAATGCAATAAATAAATACACGGCATCACCCTTCGTGCTTTACATTCTTACTCATCCAAACAATATCAAGGACAACAGTTTGGCAAGGAAAATCAACAACATAAATAATAAATCACAATATCCCGGCAAGGGAACAACAACAGAAATAATATCGTCTAGTCAAGGGACACAGCTATAACCAATCTCGCTCAAGTGTGTAACTTAACAAAATAATTCTCAACCGAATAATTAATCAACAGTATTCACAACCAAGAATTTCCATCAACTGAACAACCTCCAAAGTGAAATTTACTTCATATCACAGTGAATATCGATGAAAATCACATATAACATAAAAACCGACTCAAAGGCATGCTTGACACAATGGATAGGTACTCGTCACCTCACCTATACGTTGAACATGGAATAAACACGTAGCAAGTAAGACTCAACACCTATTCCCTCAAGCTAAGGTTAGGCCAAACACGTACCTCGATGCCACGAACACAATTCAAGCCTCAACTACCGCTTTACCTCTTGATTCCACCACCAACTCGTTCGTATCTAGCCACAAGTTACTTAATTATATCAATAAATGATAAATGAATCAATTCTAATGCATGGAAATGAGCTTTCTAAAGTTTTTCCCAAAAGTGAAAAATCGAACCCGGGCCAGCTCGGTCCAAACCCGAAATTCGGACCAAAACCTGATTACCCATTCACCCCCGAGCCCGGATATATAAATGGTTTTGGAATCCGACCTCAATTTGAGGTATAAATCCCCAAATTTCAATATTCTTAGGTTTTACCCAAAATTTCCATTTCCACCATGAAAACCCTAGATTCTAGAATGAAATCTTGTAAAAATAAGTTAAGGATTAAAGAAAATGAGTTAGAAATCACTTACTAATGTTTTGGAGAAGAAAGAGTGTTTGGAAAATCCCCTCTTATGTTTTTAGAGTTTTGAAAAATGAAAAATAACTGAAAATCCCGTTTAAATATACCCCCCCCTCAGGGCCCACTGCGGACCGCACAAAAAGGGAGTGCGGCCGCACAAGTAAAAACAAAAAAAGTGAAGAAAGTAAGGAAGAATGACTACAGTGACATTCTTTAGTATTTTGGCCATAACATTCTCTACTGATGTCCAAATTGTAATTTCTTTACCTTTCTGGAAACTGGACACGAAGGGCTACAGCTTACATTTTTGAATCATCTTACAATTCCTTGTATATCAAATCATATAGGCCTCCGAAGTCAGACCAGTGGTCTAGCTCCTTCACCGCGGACCACACAAAAATGGCCGTGGCTGCGAAGGCCCTTAGCGCGGTCAGCACAAAAAGGACCGCGGACCTCGCTGGTGGGTTCAGAGATCTGACTTCTCTGACCTGCAACAGCTATGTTTTAAGCCTAAAAACATCCCGGGACCTACCCGAAACTCACCCGAGCCCTCGGAACCTCAAAACAAATGTGCACACAACCTCGAAAACATCTTACGGACTTATTCGTGTAATCAAATAACCAAAATAACATCATAAACATCGAATTAAACCCCAAAATCAATGAAATTTCTTAAAACTTCTTTAAACTTCAAATTTTTCATTTTTGATCCGAATCACATCAAACGAAGTCTGTTTCTTACCAAACTTCAAAGACATAACAAATATATTATATTGGACCTGTACCGGGCTCCAGAACCATAATACGGTCCTGATACCTTGTGTTTCACATATAAATTCATTTTCAAAAAATCTCTTATATTTTTCAGAAAACAATTTCTCTTAAAAATTCATTTCTCGGACTTGGGACCTCGGAATTCGATTTCGGGCATACGCCCAAGTCCCATATTTTTCTACGGACCCTCCGGGACCGTCAAATCACGGATCCGGGTCCGTTTACCAAAAATGTTGACCAATGTCAACTTTATTTAATTTTCAACACAAAAATTATTGTTTTTATCAGTTTTTCACATAACGGCTTCCCCACATGCCCGGGCTGCACCCGCAAATTGAGGTGAGATAGGAGGAGGCTTTCGTGGCCTCGGAACACAGATTTAGCTAAAATTACACGGGATGACCTCTTGGGTCATCACACTAAGTGTCGACCCTTGGTTCAAACCGATGAAGCAAAAAAGGAGACCTCAGTCCGAGGTAAAGCATGCATTGATCAAAGACGAGATAATGAAACTTCTCAAAATAGGATCCATTAGGGAGGTAAAATACCCCGAATGGCTAGCTAATGTAGTTGTAGTCCCTATAAAGGAAATAAACTGAGAATCTGTATAGATTATAAAGATTTGAATAAAGCATGCCCTAAATATTCATTCACATTGCCCATCATTGATCGTTTGATCAATGTTACGGCCGACCACGAGATCCTTACTTTTCTCGACACCTACTCGGGGTACAATCAAATTCAAATGAACTCGGAAGACCAGGAAAAGACTTCATTCATCACGAAGTATGGTACATATTGTTATAACGTAATGCCCTTTGGGCTAAAAAATGTAGGAGCTACATATCAACGCCTAGTTAATAAGATGTTCGAACATCAAATAGGCAAGTCTATGGAATTTTACATTGATGACATGCTAGTTAAGTCCTTGCCCGCCGAGGACCATTTGTCTCATTTGCAGGAAACATTCGATATCCTAAGAAGGTACAACATGAAGATCAACCCCGAAAAATGCACTTTCGGAGTCAGATCGGGAAAGTTTTTGGGCTTCATGGTGTCGAACAAGGGGATCGATCTCAACCCCGACAAAATCAAAGCCATCGAGGAGATCACCGTGGTGAACAATGTGAAAGTCGTACAGCGGCTGACAGGGAGGATAGCAGTCTTAGGCCGATTCATCTCAAGGTCATCAGATCGGAGTCATCACTTTTTCTCCCTACTAAAAAAGAGGAACAACTTCGAATGGACTCCAGAATGTCAACAAGCCTTGGAAGAATTGAAGCGGTATCTCTCGAGCCTACCTCTACTCCATACCCCAAAGGATAACGAGACACTATACTTATATTTGTCCATGTCCAAAGTAGCGGTAAGTGGTGTGTTGGTTTGAGAAGAACAAGGTACGCAATTCCATATCCATTACGTAAGTCGGGCCCTAGGATATGCTGAAACCAGGTATCCGCACTTAGAAAAGCAAGCTCTTGCATTAGTAAGTGCATCTAGGAAATCGAAACCTTACTTTCAATGTCACCCTATATATGTATTAACAACATATCCTCTTCGAAACATCTTGCATAAGGCTGAATTATCGGGCCGATTGGCCAAATAGGCTATCGAACTCGGAGGGTATGATATCGAGTATCAACCCCGGACGGCTATCAAGTCTCACATGCCAAAGATTTGCGCCGATGATACATCAAACCGGTGAACAATTGCACTCAGTCCTATCCCCGAGGACATTCATGAAATGGGGGATGGACATCGTCGGCCCCCTACCAACGGCACCAGGTAAAGCTAGATTTATCCTATTTATGATTGACTACTTCTCAAAAGGGGTAGAAGCGTAGGCCTTCGAGATGATAAAATAAAAAGAAGTCATCGACTTCATATGGGACCACATCATATGTCGATTCGGGATCCCCTTCGAGATTACATATGATAATGGGAAGCAGTTCATCGGCAGCAAGATGACGAAATTCCTCGAGGATCATAAAATGAAAAAGAATCCTATCGACGCCTTACCACCCAAGTGCAAATGTTCAGGCCGAGTCCACAAACAAAACTAACATTCAAAACTTAAAGAAGAGGTTAGAGAATGCAAAGGGGAAGTGGAGAGAAGTGTTGCCCGAAGTACTATAGGCATATCGAACAACTTTGAAGTCAAGCACATGGGAGACCCCGTTCTCTTTGGTATATGGGTCCGAGGCATTGATACCAGTCGAGGTCGGGGAACAAAGTGTCAGATTTCAGCATGCCATCGAGGACTCAAATAATGAGGCCATGAACACCGCCCTCGAGCTACTAGATGAAAAGCGCGAGGTCGCACTAGTTCGAATGGCCGCTCAAAAACAAAGGATCGAAAGGTACTACAACAGAAGAATGAACCTCCGCTACTTCGGAGTCAAGGACTTAGTTCTAAGGAAAGTCAACCTCAACACTCAAAACCCAAATAAAGGGAAGCTAGGCTCTAGTTGGGAAGGACTGTACCGCGTCCTCGGAGTAGTAGGCAAAGGGTCCTACAAAATTAGCACCATGGAAGGCAAGCAACTGCCAAGCAATTGGAACATATCAATGCTCAAACGCTATATTGTTAAGGTATAACCTTCTCCCTTTTCGTTTATATTTCATACTAACTTGTTGCAGGTGTTCGATTGAGAGGAATCGAAGCACCCTTCAACTCGAAGACCTTGGGTTTTAAAGCATGTGTTGCACTCTTTTTCCCTTAGATCCGGTTTTATCACAGATGGGTTTTACCAGCAAGGTTTTTAACGAGGCAACATCTATATTCTACCTAAGGAAAACTCAACAAGTATTCAAGGCTTCTTTTCAATCAACCTCGAATACTGGGGGGAATCACCCTCGGAGGTTACTTTTTCAAAGAAAACAAGTTATGCCAAAGAGAGCCTCGATAGGAGAATGTTGTAATGGACCAAACGGTCAAATGAACCGTGTCCATGTAGAATAGTCGAGCCCCCGAGGGAAAAAACATGTATTCATGTATCAATTATTCGAAGAAGAATTCCTATTTATCAAAACACTTTGTGCCTCAAAGAAGTTTACTATTTTCACATGAAACGGCTCAAGGGCCAAATATTCCTGAACACTCGGGGACTGTCATCGACAATCAACTTATCGAGTCATCAAAGACTCGAACTCATAAGACCTCAACGAGGCAATATCGAATCATAAGACCTCAATGAGGCAACATCGAATCTATAAGACCTTAATGAGGCAACATCAAACTTATAAGACCTCAACGAGGCATACTTTAGCTTATAAGACCTCAACGAGGCATACTCAAACTTATAAGACCTTAAAAAAAGCATACCCCTGATATTAAGTCCAAGGCTATATATTCGAACTTATAAGACCCCTAAAAAGGCATACCCTCGATATTAAGGCTGAGGTCATCTCACCAGGTGACTAAAGGCTACGGCCGAATATAAAGGCTACGGTCGAGATAATGCGGCTCAGAGACGTCCGATTCCGCCATAAAACTAAATTCTTTCGAATACTTCAAAAAAAATGGTTAATCATGCTACCCTAGGCATAAGCAAAGGAGCTTCAATAATATCAGTCCCGAACAATGTAAAGGCTTCAAAAAAAATCAGCCTTCGAGAGAACCTCACGAGGTGCTCAATTATCATCACACATCGACTTGTAATCGAGGTTCCTATCAATCGAACCGTCGAAAAGTCGGACAAACATAAAAACATGCCAAGGCATAATAAAATTTTAAAAGTCTTTAGCAAGAATGGTGGAAAATTGTAGCTATTTTAGAGGTCGAATTGACCCAATCCAAAAAAAGCCTAAGTGTCGATATGTAAAAGCCTAAGGGCCAACCTAAAGAGCCTAAGGGCCAATCTGAAGAGCCTAAGAACCAAATTGAAAAAAGCCTAAGGGCCGATGTCTTAAAACCTAAGGGTCAATACCTAAAGAAATTAAAGGCCAAAACACATTGTGCTCGAGACCTCACCTAAGTTCAGACTCGAAAGTCTCGAGCTAAAGCTTAGCTCGAAGATCGGACCCTAAACGGTCAACTATTATCGATCGTTCATTGAGCACAAAAACCTAAGGGTTTTATATTCTAATTCCAACACACCGGACTGATCGTCGACAAGCATCAAATTTCAAAAGCAAAGGCAAGAGGGAAATTAACTCAAAGACAAAACAAAAGATTTCTTTATATCGAGATAATGATACAAAAGTACTTTTACAATACTCCCACATGGAGCCCTTTACAAAAATCAAAGAAGACCTAGTCTACCATCGGGGACTTTGTCTCTTCCCCTTCGGGGATTTTGTCTTCATCAACTCCCTCGGGACCAGCCTCCTCGTCAGTCTCTTCTTCATCATCTTCAGCATCGGCCTCATCATTGAAAGAAAGGAGGAACTTGGCATCAATCTCGTCCACCTTAGCCTGCTCTATCTTCTCAAATAGATCGAAGCCCTTAGCATGAATCTCCTCGAGGGTTTCCCTCCGGGATCTGCATCGGTCATAGTCCTTGCTTCTTCTCTATTGATCGGAAGCCCCCCTCAACTTCATTTAAGCATCAGTAGAATCTTTCAAATGGATAAATACCTTCTTGTCGGCCTTTACTTGTATCTCTTTGGCTTCGGCTCGGGCTTCCTCGATTTCGGCCTTCGCCTTCGTGAGACCAGCCTTGAATTCAGTTATCCTGCCCGCCTGAACTGAATTTCTCTCTCGAGCATTGCGGAGTTGAATCTCGAGGGAGGATACTTTAGCCAATGCTTCTTTTTTGGCTACATCAAGGACATCCATCTGTGCCTTCCACTCGTTGCATTCGGAGTTGACTTGCGCGATCTCACCCCGAAGATGTTCGAGCATCTCTACCTTCTACTGCAACTGAGTCATTGAAGTGTTAGCCTCCAAAGATGGGAGAGGAATCCCATATTCATTCAGAATAGAGGTTACCTGCTTCTCAAGCTCATCCTCATATTTACGAGCTTAGGAAAACTCCGATCAAAGATGTATCGGTTCCTTTTCCTTCTTGGCACAAAGAAGTCTGAGGGTCTTCTCCTCATTCAATGATCTAGGAAGCTCGGCCTCACATCGACATAGCTCAGCCTTAAATTTGTCGAAGGCCTACAGAAAGAAAAGTTTGTTTAGACAAAAGAAGAAAGTACGAAGTTAGAAAGATTATAGTACTATTAAAAACTCACGACTGAACAAATTTGTTGAGCCTCCTCAAAGATCGAGTTTGCATCTACTGGTTCGGCCTCATCGACCCCAGTAAAGCAACCCTGGAAAGGGTCGTTCTCACTTGGGACTCCACCTAACTCGGGCGTCTTCAGATCCCGAGCATCCCTAATGGTATATTCAGAGATAGATGGAAATGATAGTGAGTGACCTATTTTCACGGCCTCGGGGAAATCACTCGAGGCGCTCTGTTCGGGCAGAGGTGCTTCGATGCTTATTCCCTTCGAAGTGTTCCCCTAAGTTTGAGAAGCAACTGGCAAATCATGAGACGAAGGGCTTTCGTCCTTTTTCTTCTTTTGATCTCCTCCTTCGAGGCTAAGGGATTCGGTTTCTTCGGCCGATACAATCGAATGAGGTGGCTGAGAGTGAATTCGATCCCGGCCTTTTCAATAAAAAAACCTCATCATTAGCACGATCCGCCAGAAGGACGGGTGGATCTGGCCTAGGGTAACTTGGTACCTTTGGCAGAACTCGAGCACGAGTGGGTCAAGGGGACCTAATGTAAAAGGATATGTATACACGGTCAGAAACCCCTCTACGTAGGTCGTAATATCCTCTTCACGAGAGGGTATTTGCATAATGACCTCCTCACCCCATATGCACTCTCTTCTCATAGCTTCGAGGTGTCTCTCCTCGATTGATCTTATGTACCTCGAGGAATTTTCTTGACGAACAGGGACATCGGGGGGTTTCTCTATTGTAAAGTCCTTCTTCAAGGAAAAGTGCTCGGAATAATCTCATTGAACGCCTTTGGTTTGCCACCGGCCGGACGGGAAGTGGAAGTAGAGGTTCCTTCTTTTTTAGGAGCGGTTTTGGAGGTTCCTTCTTTCTGAGGAACTGATTTGGATGTTTTAGCCATGATTTCTTTAGAATAAGAAGGAAGAGATGAAAACACCGACATAACTTAGAACTGATGCAGCAGAAGAACTGGTGGTGAAAAGTATGCTTTTAGAGGAAGGTGGTTGCTGCAGAATGATAAAGTTCTTAATGGGGGGAGGGGAGTAAGTATATATAAGATAAAAACGGTGACTATTCATTGATGTTAATGGCCGACCAGTTCGGACTAGCAATTATGGCTTTTGGGGAAGAGAAATGATGGGGAACTTTGATCACTTCAACGCTTGCGTCATAGGAATGATGTCATCACACAGGGTTTCGAAGGGTCGAGAACTCAAATCGTTTCTTATTATTTAATTCCAATAAACGCAGGAAGTATCTGTATACGGTCCATACCGCAGTGTTCCGAGCACAAGCTCGAGAGGCTCGAAGTAGAGTTTGAAGTTCGACCTCAATAAGGCGTACCTCGAGAGAATATATCGAAGGCCCGTCACGGCCTACCTCGAAGTAGTGTAAAATAGATGATCGTCATGGAAAGGCAAAAAATTCCCAAGGACACGTGGTTAGAGTTGGAAGAGATCGTACAAGTCCGTACTAGGCCGTTATACAGCTGTACCAATAGCATTCTTTGTTATAATTAGATATGTACTATGTTGGATTTTCCCCCCCTATATAAAGGGGACCCCAATCATGTGTAAAGACACAACATTCACAGCAATAGAACATTCTCTGCTTTTTTCGTTTAATGTGCTCTACATTATTCCTCACCTTTATTGTTCATTATTAACTGGTAAACACTGATCTCGAGACCCCGAGATTACTGAGCTCGAGGCCCCCAGTTCTATTACAATATTGGTTTGACTATCACATTTTCCTTACTTATACTCATCATTCTTGATTATTAACTAGTATTAGAATAAAGACCTATTGTTAGAACCACAAATCAAATATAACTGTTAACACCATTCAAGGTAAACAGAATCTCTTTTATAATCTTATCTGAAATTGCATGAACACAAAAGCATTTATGCACTGGTTTTCTTAGTGTAATTCAACATATTATATTAGGTTATTTACATTTATTTTAGATATTGACCAACGAGTTCTACTCAACAGAATAAACTATAATTTTCTTTTAAATTGATCAGAAATATGTAAATATTTTTGACATTGTCAATGCTCAAAACTTAATGTATTACGTTATGTACATTCTTTTTTTTGTTCGTGATGATAGCAAATCAAAATTTCATTGAGTTTCAGATCTCAACATCCGATAATCCACTACTTGATTCTTTGTGCTCTTCTTCCTATTTTTTTCTGGAAAATTGTTATTTTTTGTCTTAAATGATAATTTGTTGTTCAGAAAGCAATATTATTTGTTAATATACATATTTTATAAAAAAAAATTAAGGTCTATCAATATGATTTTGCCTTAGGCCACGAAATCCTTGAGCCGCCCTGATGGTTATATGCATATGAACAAAAGATAGGTATGTGTAATACATATGGACAGAAAAATAAGCATGAACGGATATATATATGTGTAGAATATATGACTACGACTACAATACAAAATAAAAATTAGTCCACCGTGCCCATATACGGAAGCAAAAGCCTAGACATAAGTTTTGTGATGACCCAAAAAGGGGTCATCTTATGTGCATCTAATTTTGACTGTTTTCCGAGGCCCCGAAAGCCTTCATTAATCTCACCTCGATGTGCGTGCGTAGCCCGGGCGCGTATCCGGGAAGCCTTTATGTGAAAACTTGATTGAGAGTTAAATTTTTGATAAATTAATTGAATAAAGTTGACTTTGGTCAATATTTTTGGTAAACAGACCCGGATCCGTGATTCGACGGTCCCGGAAGGTTCGTAAAAAAATATGGGACTTGGGAGTATGCCCGGAATCGAATTCCGAGGACCCAAGTCCGAGAAATGAATTTTCAAAGAAAATTTGTTTTATAAAAATATTAAAGGCTTATGAAAATAAACCTTGATGTGAAACCTGTGCTGCCGGGCCCGTATTATGATTTCGGCGCTCGGAACAGTTTCAATATGTGTTATATAAGTTATCTGCGAAATTTGGTAAGAAAGGGACTTGATTTGATTGGTTTCGGATCAAAACGAGGAAAATTGGAGTTAATGAAGTTTTGAGGTTTTTAATGAATTTGAAATTTGGCTTGAAAGGTGATTTTATGTTCCCGAGGTCTGAATGAAATTCCGAGACCGGGAATAGTTCCGTCGTGTCATTTATAACTTGTTTGCAAAATTTGAAGTCATTCCGAGTAGTTTAGGCCGGTTCGGCGCATTGAAGTTAATTCTAGAATTTCAAGTTCTTAGTTTTGATTCAATTTGGTTTTGGGGTTGAATTTTGAGTTTCGTTGTTGTTTTCCATGTTCTGAGAGTTAGAGCGAGTCCCTATCATGAATACCGAATTATTGGTATATTTGGACGGGGGCTCGGGTGGGCCCAGGTACTTCCCAGACCCCGCACGGGGCAAAAAACCAGCAAAATCCACTGCTAGTGTGGCTGCTTCTGGTGTGACCGCACCTGCGGTCCAGCCTTCGCAGGTGCGACCCCCATCGCAGGCGCGACCCTTCTTCCGCAGGAGCGGGACCTCTGGCGCGGACTCCTTCTCCGCAGGCACGATGCCAGGGTCCCAGGCCCTTTTCCGCAGGGGCGGTGATTTTCTCGCAGGTGCGGGACCGCACCTGCGGTCCCAAAGTCGCAGGTGCGGAAATCACTATTGCCAGCCCCTTTTAATTGTCCAAATTACGGGTTTCCTTCATTTTTACCCACCATCAACTTCCATTATAGAGCATCCAAGTTTGGTCAACACCTCCCACGACCACCCACTGTAAGAGGTAAGTTAAACCCCATAATCTTCTAGCTTTAACATTAATTCCTAGTTAAATTCACTACTAAATCATCTAAAAATCATAGAATTAGGTAGAAATTTTAGGGTTCTTGAGGATTTTGTAACTTTCCATTTTAGGCCATGAATTCAAGTAGAAATCACACCTTAGTGATCCTTAGGCTATGGGTGAGTGATCCCTTCGAGAATTTTCGGAATTCGATCATGAGAGACCGGGGTTGGAAATTGGGAATTCGTCAAGAATAGCGATTTTATTGAATAACTAGGATAATTTCTCACATTGTGCATGCATTGATCTAATTTCACACCTTTTGACTAGTTGCGAGTCCTCGGGTATAGAGTTTGGAGTTTCGGGAGCAAGTGTGGCCCGAGGGGTATATTCGACACGAGGTGAGTCTCCTTTCTAACCTTGTAAGAGGGAATTGTCCCCATAGGTGATGTATATGCTATGTGTAAATTGTTTGGGGGCTACGTACGCGCCAAGTGACGAGAGTCCGTACGTAGCGGCTATGATTGTTATGTCAGGGTAGTTAGGCCCACACCATGCCTTGTATGTTTCTCGTAATGCCTTACATGCTTTCTCGTAATGCCTTGTACGCTTTTCTTGTAATGCCTTAAATATGTTTTTCTTGTCATGCCTTATATGTTTTCCTTGAAATGCTTCATATGATTTATTGTGACGCCATATGTACCATGAAACTATGTTTTAGCATCGTGTTATTCTTCTGAAGCCTTATGGTAAGTAGAAATTGTGAAAATATATGGGATCGGGTCGTACGCCACGGCAGAGTTGAAAGAAATTGTGAAATACATGGGAGCGGGCCGTACGCCAGGGCAGTGTTGAAAGTAATTGAAAATATATGGGATCGGTCCTTACGCCACGGCAGAGTTGAAAAGAAATTGTGAAATACATGGGAGCGGGCC